>OY856389.1:8071036-8316036 GCA_963693495.1 Malacosoma neustria
TCGTCCTGTATCCATCCACTGTACTTTCTAGCATTTTGATTGTTATATGACATTATTGTCTGCACATTATATAAAAATACTAGTCTATTAATTTTTAGCTTCTTCTTTTATTTTTCATTGAAGTACATACATATCTGTAATTCAACAATAATAATAGTTTTTATTCATTGTACGAATAAAAACGCATAATATAATAATAATAATAATAAAATACTACTAGACCAAACCGCTCGTTCAGAGGGAAACCGGATAGTACATCAGTTTCTTCTTCTGCAAAGCAGTCATGTCAGTGAAGAAGATGGTCTCGTTCACGTCTGGCCACTAGCCGCCGGAGGTTGGCGACCGTAACTCCAGCCACCGTAATGTTCGGTCGCCTGGCCTGTTGGTAAAGAGTTGTAGTGCACACACATGCCCTAGAAGAAGTGATGCTTTGAATAAGAAAGAAGATGCCAGGGGCTGCTTTTCGTGTTTGAAAAGGCCTGCGGTCACGATCAGACTAGCTTCACGTTCCTCGTTTTCGAAGTTCGAGGTGAACAACGGAACACTGGAGTGGTTTTAATGGGTATACCACTAGATGTCCCCTAACCAACAGAAGGGAGTGTATTATACGGGGACCCACACAACAGTAGAAGTTGCAAAAAAAATTATAAAGTTTTTGTTTATTTTTTAAAATATCAGATCATTTAATTTTAATATTTTTCCAATAATTTAGATAATTGAAAAGTATGATAAAGAAACATATTGCAATAAATATCTGCTAATAATTAGCTATTGATACAAAACTGATCACATTTACATAATTTAGATCCGGTTTGAATTTGCACGTCTGTTGCAGATGCATTTGTTTCTTAGGTTTTATTATTGAGGATATTTTGTTTACTCAGATAGACTTAAAAATTATGATATCGATTTCATCGAATATATATAAATAAACGTACCATGACAATTCACATAGCACCATTTAATCAAAATAATAAAACATTTGTGTTATGGGTACTAGACAACTGATATACTAATTATATTTTTCTTGCTGTCCTTATTCCACATTATATGGGTTTGGTACGACATATTCTCTCTTTCCACTCTTCTCATTAACCGTTATCTTAACATACACACCTTTTTTCGCCCTATCATCTTTTACACAAGCCATCTTTTCTTTGGTCTACCCCTAGTTTTGTATCAATCCATTCTCATTTCTGGTATTTTCCTTGTTACATGGAATTCTTGTCTTTTTTATTGCTGAGGAACAGCAGACAGGCTGATGGCACACTTAATAGTAAGCAGTTATGACGTCGCCTATGAATGTATGCAACGCTAGGAGCACCACGAACACGTTGTTGTCCCATAGGGGTTTATGAACCTGGGTCACTAATGCCGGAATACAACACAAGGTTGCCATCTAGACGGGTTTGGGCCCTATCACGTAGCTAGGGTTGTATTGTCCCCTTTTACAACAGGCCGACATCGGCCGCTGGATCAAGTATTCTTAATCCACCCATGCACGTAGAAAAATAATCTTTTCGCATTATATGTCCATATCATGCTAGTCTGTTACTTTATAACTTCTTATTCTAGTACTGATGTACTTTTTTTAAATAAATAAATATACATATAAATATAAATCCAGACTCTGGACCGTAATAGAACCCTTGACTTCCATAGATGTGAGTTTTGGTTTGGTGTAAGGTTGTATAATCTTAGTAATACAGTTTGTGCCTGTTACCAAATTGATAAAGTCTTTTTTTTTCAGAACGAATTAAATCACAAAATGAAAAGCATTTTGTTACTCTGTGTCCTAGCACTCGGTTGTGCTCATGCAACCGAAACGTATACTACCGAGAACGATGATCTCGACATCGATGCCGTGGTAGGCGATATAGATCGGCTCCAGGCATTTGTTGACTGTTTCCTCGGGAAGAAAGAGTGTGATCAAGTTTCTGGTGATTTTAAAAGTAAGTAGAATTTTATTTGTATAATTTACATACATCATATTATATTTCTTATATACCTGATAGTTCAGCGGTATTGCACTCTCAGACCCACCCACGCTAACATGCACCATTTAGGCAGTTTTTCTCGTAATTTCCATATACCGATGGTAAAGGAAACACCGTGAGGAAACCTGCATATCACAGGTATATATAACGCGCCAATCCGCTTTTCCACAAACGTGGTGGGTATATCAACCATTCTCTCTAAGGAGTGGCCCGAGCCCAGCATTGGACGTTGTAGGCTTCCACTCTCTTCCTCAATTCTCGATTCTTGACTAGTTTGTATACTTCTGTTCCTAGTCCAATTTATTCATCTCTTTTACTAACTACCCTCTTTATGAATGTATTGGTAACGTTGGTAAGTAACGTCCCAAATGTCCATAAGTCATTACAAACACCAAACTTATCAAGCTAGCTATTAAATAATAAAATATTGTCTTACACTTACAATCCCAATCCTCTTACTAAAACTGGAACGGATAGTGCGAATTGATGACCATAATAGCAATGAACTCCCCATAGGATGTGGCGTGCCACAGGGTAGTATCTTAGGGCCTACATTTTTTCTTATATTTATTATTGATTTGTGTGACATAAAAATAAATAATTTAAAGATAGTGTCATATGCCGACGATATGGCTCTAACATTTGTAGAAGATTCATGGCCAGAACTTCAAGAGTCAGCACAACTGGGTTTCAACTCAATTATGAACTGTTTACGATGCCACTCTCTCAGCCTCAATACATCTAAAACAAAATTTATTACATTTTCATTAAATTCTGTTTCTCAGCCTAGTATTGATATTACCTTGAAAGCTTTTCGCTCTTAAAAACTAATTGCAAATGCCCGAATTTATCACCTGCTAACCATATTAAGTATCTGGGAGTCATTTTAGACTTTATTTTAAATTGCATATTAATTCTCTTGTGACTAAATTTCGAAAACTTATTTACATAATTAAATCTCTCAGACATGTTGCTACCCCATCGGTAATCCGCAATGTGTATTACGCTTTATATCGATATTAACCTATTGCATCTCTTGTTGGAGTGGAACCTCCAGTACACACATGAAGTCATTAGAAATAGCTCAACGCACTATCTAAAAGGTAGCCACATTTTCTTCGATCCCATACCCTACAGCAGAACTTTATAATAATTGTAATGTCCTCAACGTGCGTGAACTTTATATCTTACACACCATTCTTTTGCAACACCAACAGATTCCTTTTGAGATGCTGACCAAGCATCGCAAAGACAAAATTTGTGTAACCTTCCCGTCATTTATTTTGCTCATACTATTTTTTTTATTATTACCTTTCCTGTATAATGCTATTAATGTTAAATGTTTTATCTATAAACTTAGTTACTTCAAACGCAAGAAAAAATTACAAACCTTAAAAGAATTAAGTAATGACGACACTGAAAAATTATTTTCAGAAATAAACTAAGCACCAATGAGCTAACACTCATACACACGCGCGCACACCCACACACACACATACATACTCACACATACATCACATGCACACATTCGAGTTCGCACAACTTCATATAAAACGCTCTTTTGGGTGAGGGCCTTATTTCCTTAAACACAGGTTATTGCATAGCCTTGCTAGGAACTACTCCGATTTCCGATAAGGGAACATAGGTTTAGAACACAACAACATTGACTGGGAGTAATCTATTTGTCGCCCTTTAAGTCTTTCAAGGAAAGTAAGGCCGCAGTCCTTTGAAAGAGACATAATATAAATAATATAAATTCGAAATAAATACGAAATTTGTTACTTTGTAAAAGTAATAAACATAGTAACAACACTATCAATAAAAATTAAATTAGTGACCTGTTACTATAACAAATATAACCTCTGATAACAACACAATTAAGTGACAGATAATATTCGTTAAAATTCTGAGAATTGTTTGCGCTGATAAATTAAAATGGTTTTTTTTTCTTTATACTTTTACCTATATATTTTTATACCATGTAATATAAAGATATTAATTATATTAAAATTATATTTTTGTTTGTAGTCGTTATACTTATTTTTCTAACAAGCATAATTGATTACATATATCTATAACATATGTATACTAATATTATAATAGTGAAAATTATGTATGATTCCCAATCAAGCAAAATCAGATAACTAGGTGAAATTCCAAAAAACATAGGGTATTAGATACATATTTTAGGTAAAATTCGCTTGATTAATAACTTGCTAAATACATAATTCGTCTAAATAATACTAGATGGTGCTGTACCAATATACTTATCGAAATGCTTAATTAATTTGTTGTTTTCATTTTCGAAAAACATTTCTTTATTTGAGTGTGGTTTTGACTTTCGTTTATTTTAAACAATTGACACACAGTTTTGTCAGTCAATTATTTTAAAATTTCATAACAATCTATAAGTAAACACCACAATCCGAGTAAAAATATTCCAATTTTTAGCAGACAAAATCAACGGTCTTATTTATAAGGTATTAATAAGTATTAATTTTACCTTTATTCAAATATACAAAATACTTCCAGTGTTTTTACTCCCAATAACACTATTGAATATAATATAACTATTCTGCAAACGGACCCGGTTTTAGTTAAGTGCAAAATGATTTTTTTTTATTATAGCCAATGGTACTCACTAATAGAAGTTTATCAAAAATAAAAATATATTTTCTCATTATAATACTAATAATAATAGCACATATAATATTAAAATTTAAAATATACTTAGAAAATAATACTTTTTAACTTATAAAACTTATAACAGAAGCTTAATGGAACAAGATAACAACGAATTGACTGACATGACAAAATTGACATATGCCAGGCATCAGAGATTAACCTGCATGAGATTTATTCTCTGTTAATAACTATTTTAAGACAATACTACAACCAAAGTGGTATATAAATGATGAATCTATGAATTTTACATTGTTCAATTTAATGTACAATGAGCTAGATCTTTTACGGAACAAATATATATATTACAGTATTGGAATATTTGTAAATTGAACACTAAATAGGTGAAAACGTTAGTTTTATATATGAGGATAAAACAAAACTATTTTCTTACATATTTTATTTTGTTTTTAGAGGACCTCCCTGAAGCGGTACAAACAGCGTGTCTAAAATGCACACAAGCTCAGAAACACATCTTCAAAAAGTTCTTGGAAGGACTGAAGGAAAAGCTGCCCAAGGAATACGAAGAGTTCACCAAGCAATACGATCCTGAAGGAAACCATTTCGGACCATTAGAAAAGGCTGTTTCTAGTTCTTAATAAAGAACCACCACAATCAATATTATAAATTAAACACACGTTTTTAAACTGTTTTCTGACTTTGATTTCAACCAAATATCTGAAATGAATTTGATTAACACAAGCTGTAATGTCAAAAGTATGAGACACAAATGTTAAGGGCGACACCAGTGCAAATGAAAAATTAGAATCCATTTCTAGTTATATGCAAAACGGTATTATGATAGATACTATGTGTATGTGGTAGATACGAATTTAAATTATGCTGCAATGTATATTCCAATATTGCCTTTCTTTCTAAGTTTGCCTTTCCTAAAGGATGTCTTAAATAAAATAATATTAAATAATGTCATTGAACTCTGAATCTAGTAAAAAAAGAAAAAAATTGCACTATTGTGTTTTTTACTATTTCGATGATCACCAATTATCATTTACATAAACCGTCTGAGGTCATGAGCTCAAGATGAAATTCGCTACCTTATTTATTGACTAGAAGATATTAAAGATCATATGACCCACCAACCCTAAAAAGTAAAAAAAATCAATGAATCTTCAGCCATCAGAACATCTAAATCTCATCATCATCAGATGCATCAGTTTTAATTTAGGTTTTTTTTCGTTTAATGTATTTTCCTTGTGACACAAGTGAGTCAGAATTTTTCTTTTAACATAAGTTTTTTATGTGTAATACTTAGTTTTACAAATCTTACTTAAATTTAAATACCTTTTTTTATTGCTGTAGGACAGCAGACAGGCTGACGGCCCGCTTAGAATTTAGCAGTTACCGTCGCCTATGGGCGTTTGCAACGCCAGTGGCATCGCGAACACGCAGTTGTCCCATAAGGGTACAGGAACTTGGGTCCCTTATGACGGGACACAACACAAGGTTATTATGGCGGCAAACTTAAGACCAAAGGTGGTCGCCATCCAGATGGGCTTGGAGCCCTACCACGTAGCTAGCTAGGGTGGGTTGTTTTGTTGCCTTTTACGACAGGCTGACCCCGGCCGCAGAGGTTAGTATTCTTTCTCTGCCCTTGCACGGATAGAAGAAGTTATGTTTTACATACATGCATTTTTTCAAATTATTAGTTCCAATATTAGTATTTTTATAAATATTAGTAATTCAAGCATACAACTTATAATCATATGAAAATACATATGTTTAAAATTAAGATAACCATTTAAAAAAGCTTTGTATAATATACAACGTATAACATACGTTTTCTCAACAGCTTTTCGTTTTAAAATATTTTTGTAATTAATAACTGTTTTTTTATGAATTTTAAGAACACATCTTTTATATACGAGTATTATTAGCGTTTCGGCTATGTTTTAGTTGTTTTTATTATTATTTAGTATTAGTATTATTTAGTATTTTCATTAGTATATTTTCATCGAATATAAAACAAAATACAACAGCCGCAGGGTAGAATTCCTAATATCTAATTTTTTACTTAATTACAAACTCATATGACGTATAGAACCTTAAAATAAATGAAATCGTAAATGGTACATATATGTATATAAATTTTAATGCGAATCGCATTTGTGAAATTGTGTAATTATAATAAATATGAAGTAATTAAGGTCAACTATTTCACAATAAGACATTTATATGGGAATGCGTAACTTACTTTGTTCTGTGGATCCATTACAATATAATATTGTATAAATAATAATATATTAGCATACTGTGACAACTCACATAGCGCCACTTAACCCCAAAGCAAGCAGCAGAGCGCTTGTGTAGTACTAAAAAACTACTATATTATTTATATACTTTTTTTTATCCGTGCAGGGGCGGAGAAAGACTATTAATCTCTGCGGCCGGGGTCGGCCTGTCGTAAAAGGCGACAAAATAACCCACTCTAGCTACGTGGTAGGGCCTCAAGCCCGTCTGGATGGCGAGCACTTTTAGTCTGAAGTATGCCGCCATAATAACCTTGTGTTGTATTCCGGCATTAGTGACCCAAGTTCCTGTACTCTTCTGGGACAGCAGCGTGTTCGTGATGCCACTGGTATTGCAAAAACCCATAGGCGACGGTAACTGATAAATTCTAAGCGGGCCGTCAGCCTGTCTGCTGTCCTACAGCAATAAAAAAAAGGTATTTAAATTTAAGTAAGATTTGTAAAACTAAGTATGTATTACACATAAAAACTTATGTTAAAAGAAAAATTCTGACTCACTTGTGTCACAAGGAAAAGACATTAAACGAAAAAAAACCTAAATTAAAACTGATGCATCTGATGATGAGATTTAGATGTTCTAATGGCTGAAGATTCATTGATTTTTTTTACTTTTTAGGGTTGGTGGGTGGGTTTTTTTTTACATTATAATAGGATATATAAACTTCAAGTCTCGGGATGAAAATCGAAACCAAGTCACCCTTTCGATGTCCGATGTTCATCACAAAGGTCGTCAAATATATAAATATATTTATTTAAGTTGTACCAATATCCTTATTGAAAATGTGTACAATTATTTGTTCTTTAAACTTATCTATTTTTCTTAAAGAAGGTTTATAGTGGGTATTTTATGTTACCCGCTTTGCTTAATTGCTACGAGATGAATCCGTCATTTGAAGCAAACAGTATAATAGCATGTATTTGTATCGATAGTTTTTATATATACCAGGGGGTCCCTTACTAGATCTATGTTGGCGAAAAAAATCGTTACTGGAGAGCAGCGTTAAAGCGTGCAGTTTTGCTCTAAAAATAGTAAAGGGCGTGTTTCACAGTTTCTGAATGAAACGCCTGTAGGAAGAATAATATATATAAATATATCTATCAATCAAGAATATATATTGAGATGAGTTTTAATGAAGTCAAGTATTAAAATTCTAGAAAAATATTTGTTAAAATAAAAAAGCTGTCAAAAAAATTAATGACTGAAAAGTTATGAAGACGGTTAAATTTTAAATAAAAAAAACTTAAAATTTAACCTGTCCTTAACATTAGTGTGCAGGAAATACCATTTTTAGAGTAGCTGAGTGAATAATTATAGCCATTCGTTACTTTAATAGCTTTAAATCATTCACGTAGCATTATAATCGTGATAAAGCTCCTCCATTTTTTATGAATCTTCATTGTAAATATTATTTTTGATTGAAGGTCAGATGATCCGGTGTTTTAAATAGAAGTATTTGAGACATTAACGGCATTTGACTCAAGTCGTATACGTAATCCGGTGCAGTGTTTTATTAGTTTGACTAACAAGAAATGTGTACATCAAAAATAACAGGGATTGTATATATTTGTACAGTTCTAGCTTTAGCTCAAACTGATAGAGAATATTACGATCGACGCTATGATTATTATGATATCGATCATTTAATACAAAATCCTAGACTGCTGAAGAAATATTTGGATTGTTTTTTGGATAAAGGACCCTGCACGCCTATTGGGAGGCTTTTTAAACGTAAGTTTAAAATAATTTATAAAGATTGACAGAAGAAAACACCTTCTATTGATTCAGATTAAGTAGCAGATATAATCATTAAGTATATTACCCTAATAGATATTAAACGTTTCAAATATTTGGTTGAGGATGTTTAGTTATTAAAAATAAAATAAAATTATAAAGTTTACATAACAATAAGTTGAATAAGTGTTATACAACCTGTACTTTTTGTGAAATACGTTTGTAAATATTTAAACTAAAATAAAACCATTCTCGAAACTTTTGTTTGTTATAACGTTCTTGAAATTATGTTATTTACTTTTGTTAATTCTCAGCAAAACTATATAAATATTTTTCCTAGTCAAACTTGATAATAAAATGGATGAATATATAAGGGGAAGTATTAAAATAGCGCCAGCGATTGCGAAGCTGGAAAGTAATAGGTTAGCCTTTTATGGCTATAATGCGAGAAGATTGTCACATAACAAGGAAAATGCTAGAAATGAAAGTGGATAGGTGCAAAAGGAGAGGTAGACCGAATAAAAGATGGATGGATTGTGTAAAAGATGATATGGCAAAAAGGTGTGAATGTTCAGATGACGACTAATAGAGGAGAGTGGAAGAAGAGGACATGTTGTGCCAACCCCACATAGATGGGATAAGGGCAGGATGAAGAAGAAGAAACTTGATAATTAAAATATATGTCGCCTCCGTGAGTTTTAAGCTCACTGGATCAGAGGAGTATTCGCTAAAACTTCGTAAAAATGTATAATGTCAGGAATGTCGAACTACCTGCAAAATGGAGATCAAAAGTCTAAGTGTAAGCGCTGAAGCGGAAGAATGACCTAATAACAAATGACTAAATATTATGAAATTGAATAAAGTAAATGGATAAGTAATTATTTTCAAATTAAATGACGGTCGTTTTGCAAACGATAATGCTCGCATTAATAAACACGTTGGTCCCATTTAAATATGATTACACAATTCATAAAAACGATCTTGCTCAATACATACACGACTCCATCCTGCGACACATAACATTATATAACAAATAAATGTTATTTTCTTATATTGAAATGAAATGAAAATTTGTTGTATACAAAATTTCTTTTACATGGTATAAGTTACGAAGATAATTTTACCCATAAAAATGTTTCTTAAAATTATACCGATGAAGAAGTCCTGTTCCTCGCACTAGGTCTCGTGAGAGCCTGTGTGGCGAAGGGCAAACAAAATGATAAGGTGTTTTATTATTTTAATGTAGTGTGAATGTATGAAGAATTATAACTAGACATAGATTGAAGATAAAATCATAATACCTATATGTTTGACATAATATTACCAACCTCTTTTGTTGAGGAGTTAGCGTATTGAATTTTCGAAACCTCTATGCCTATGAGTTTCTTCATTCTTTGTACTAGGAGGGTTGATTAAAGTTTTTTATTTTATTTACTTTAGTCTCATTGGACTCCAGAGATTGATTCATGTCATGATGCAAAATAAGGTTTAGTTTGGTATTTTTAAGAATGGGGTTTTGAAAAGTATTTTGAATGTGGATTTTTACTTTATCTTGGAATTAATACTTGCAAGATATCTATAGACGACCTTCGTGGCGTAACGGTTAAAAAATGTCGGTACACTTGCGGAGGGCATGGGTTCGATTCCCGTCTCGCGTCTGTGTGTTTATATATAAGATTTATTTATTTATTTACAAAACATGTATATATGTAGTGTATCAGTTGTCTAGGACCGATAACACAAGTGCTATGCTACTTAGTTTGGGACTAGATGGCGTTACGTGAATTGTCGTAATATATTTATTATTATTATTTATTATTATTATATCATTATATTTTCCAAATAGGGGCAGCTGTAGTAGCTAGGCATGGCTAAGTGGTCGCACTCGAGACTAATTTAGAGGTCACTGGTTCGCATTTCACGATAGCATGCACTACTTGGGTAGTTTTTCTCAGCTAATGTGCATATTGTAATATAATTACGTTTCTACTTGAAACTTGACCATGACAAAACTTACATGTCGAGATCACAGACAGGTACACATAACAAAACACCCGCCAATCAGCCTTGGCCAAGCGGGTCGGTACACTGTCCGTTCTCTGTAGGGGAAGGCCCGAGCCTAGCAGTGGTGTTGTGGGTATCTTCCATTTATCAGATCCATTTCTAAAATTTAAAATGACATGGGGACCCTCTGTTGAGTGTCATAACGTGAAGACGCACAAAACGGATCCCAGCAATTGAATCCGATATGTTAAGTTGTTAATTTGATATCGATGTGATTTTGATCGTTCAAATTGTCCAATTGTCGTCTATTGTTGGATTTCAGTCTTCCCAAGTTTGTACCGCACCTGCAGGTCAGCCTATCCAGCTGCAAGCCTCCTAAGCTAAGTTTTGCGAAGCGTAGTCTAGACTCCAGGACTCGTTTGGTCCATCAATCATCAGTTCATTCGATTGATTTAGATCATCATTATTAAACATAATAATATAAAGCGTATGATAATAACATAATAAAAACAAAATAACGCGGATATCTGAAAGAGGCGCCTCTACAGTAAGCTGTCAATAACTAACTATCAATCACTTCGTATGTCATCACTTTGTATAACAATTTACCTAAATATTAAAGTAAAACCTTAATTACATACTAATAACTGCAACGTTTTCAGAATCCCACAAATATAGTTTAATTACTCCGTAATTTCTTGTTGACCTCACATTGGTTTTTAAATTGATTCCTATTAAGATATGATGTATAATTATCTGGTTTTCTAGAAATAAATTAAGAGGGTATTATTTTATTTATTTGAATAACATGTTTTTTGGGAATTTTTTATTGAATTGTAGATTTTTTATCTATTTTTTGTGTAGAAACCGCGGTCTGCGATATTAATGGGGCTACCCAATCTCGATCCTATGGTGTTGTAAAAGACGACTTATAAAATATACATAATGAAAAACCTTCATATGAAGACTTAATTATAGGTGTTAATGTTTGACATGTATGTATTACTTTTGCGTAGCAACGATATCCCTGTTTTTAAATTGTAAACGATACTGTATTTAATTTGTATAATGCCGAAATAAATGATTTTTGATTTTTTTGATTTATTTACACAAGAAAATTCTAGAAGTAGTATATCCGTTGTCTAGTACCCATAAAACAAGCGCTCTGATGCTTAATTTGGCAGTGTATGACTAGATTGTTTAATATATAACATGTAATTGTTATAAGGGTTTTAACTCAGTCTTTATTAGTAGAACAGCACTATAAGGCAAATAATTCTTACTGAAATTCTTATAGATTTGTCTGATATTAATAATGCAAATACCCCACAAATACATCGATGTATGAAGATATTAAACTAAATTAAACGAATTATTATTTCTCAACTGAAAGTAAAAGAGCATCAGTGTACGCAGTCGTATTTGGAATATAAAAATATTTTACAGATATATTTACAAAAATATTTTTTTTGAGAAGTGTCGATTTTAATGCTTTCTTCTTATGAAATAAAAAATTTATTAGTAGGTGGAAATGCCTGAAGCACATTCTGCTGCGAGAGAACGGGCGGCTTACCCGCCACCTACACTACCGTGTAGAACTCCCCGTGCAATGCATCCATACGTCCCACTCTCTAAGCTGGGGGATATATATGGGGGATATACGTGCATATGCACGTCGCTGGTTTACCGCACTAAAAGCACCAAGGTTCTTTTTCGCACGCCTTGAGTGCCGCGGTACACGACGAACTAGTCAGGTCGCGGCCCCGACTAGCATTGGCCCTACTAGCTAGCAATAGCAGGCTTCTTCAAAACCCGAGGGGGGGGGGGGAGCCCCAGCATTTTCTTTCTCACGCAGGGGTGAGCTCCCGTACGTGCAAATAACCCTAATCAACTGACGCTATTTCGATGTTTCAGAGGTATTACCAGAAGTGGTGACCACAGCCTGCGGTAAATGCACTACATCCCAAAAACGATTCTCACGCAAAACATTTAATGCATTTAAGAGATATTTCCCTGAAAGTCTAGCTGAATTGAGACGGAAATTAGATCCTCAAGAAAAATATTACATGACATTCGAAAAGGCTATATCAAGTGATTGAGAAGTTTGTAAATAATTGTTAATACATGAGGTAAGTGTAATGTTTAATATCCTTGGTTGCATTTGCATTTAATTATCGATGACAAATATTTTCTTTGTTGATGGCTCACTCATAGTCAATGGGCAATGAAACTTTGTTTTGACTGACGATGTGACATGTTTGGTGTTGATTTCCTGTTAGCATATGGTATTGCTTCGTCCTTAGAGAATTAAATTGCCATCGTGCCATGCTTGTAGAGCTAACAAAGCAGTTTGGAATTATTGTCAGATTAAACATTATATTTTTATTGTTTATAGGAATATACTTTGCTTCGAATCTACGTTTATATATATTAAAGTCATCGTTTTTTATCATTAAAGCGACATATCTTGTTATATCTTAGATGTAGTTAATGTAGTTTAAGCCCGGGATTTAAAATTTTGTAACAAGTTTTTTTAAGTCCCCCTTCACGGGGCGAAAACTTGTATCGTAAGGCTTTTCAATGGACGGATCCATGGACGGATCATATATCCAGGTCAAAAACAAATATTTCGTGCTTACAAATTATCTTGTGGTCTGTGCGGACCGAACCCACTGACACCGTAACTGATCATTTTAGCCAGCTTGACGTGTTGCTTTTACGAGTAGGTCTAAAACTATACACCCGTATAACTTGAAATTTAGCATAGTTACTAATTTCGCTATGTAGACGCTCTCTAAGTACGGATTTTATGGATATATGTATGATTGTAGGCTGGTATGCTGACTGTGCTATCACTGTTTGATTTCAGTAGTGTATTTAACAATGTGGACAACGATTTATTATTTGTTATTCTACGCACTCTTAACATTTCTCCAACAATTAATTGACTGGTTTCACAGTTACCTGTATGACCACCGGCAGAGAATACGCATTGACGATCTCATTTCGTCATGGCGCAATGTACCTCTCGGTATCCCACAGGGCGGTGTTTTATCTCCTTTATTATTTTTTCTTTTCATAAACACTATCACTTAAAATTTATCTTCATCCTATCACCTCTATGCAGAGGATCTGCAGATTTGTACTCAATCTCCAATATCCACTATCAATGTTGATATTGGCAGATTAAATTCTGCTTTAGTTCATATAGCTCAATGGAGCAAGAAATTTGGTATAGCAGTGAATCCAAAGAAAACGAAATTGATTGTCATCGGTAGCCCTAGATTGCGGCTAAAAATTTAGGGGTCATCTCTGCTGCAAGTTAATTTCGATGGTACGTTTATTTATTTTTTAAAGATACAGTTAAAAATCTCGGCGTCATCATTGATAGTGCGTTGTCTTAGAGACCCCACATCTGTGTACTAAGTCGCAGGATGTTTCTATATTCAAGATCATTGAGAAAGATTTGAAACTTTCTGCCACCTGCCACCATGATTATGCTTGCGGAGTCCCTTCTAAGTCCCATACTTGACTACCCTGACGTCAGCAGTTTTGATTTAACCTTAGAACAGTTAAATAAAGTTGAGCGCCTTAAAACTTTTGTATAAGGTTCATTTTTGGATTATATGACCATCTTTCGGAATTTCGTAAAAATCTCAAATGGCTACCAATTTAATTTCACCGGAATACTCACATTCTCACTCTTCTTATAACATACTTTTTCTCTTAAGAAATACTTTAGTTTCCATATACATATCGAAAGTCATGATGATATGTGTACAGGATACATTTCATATTTTATAAAAACTCCTTTACCGTGCAGGCTGTCCACTATCTTGCTTTAAATAATTGTACCTAAAATTCATTTTCTTTATTAAAATTAAGTTTTATTTTAAATGTAAGGAATAAAGAGTTATTCATCTATCTATGTATTTTTCCAATATCTATTCTTTTTGAAATTTTTATGGCAGAACAACATTTGTCAGGTAATGTTAGTACCAGTGTATACAGACATACGAAAGATATAGTGGTAACCTAATTTTGTCCATGATCACACAGCTTACGGAGGTCCGTAGGAAATTGAACAGAAGTTATCAAATTTTGAGAATAATAAACTGAAGAAAAATAATAAAAAAATATAAACAAAAAATTATATATTATTACTTCTTTAGGTTGTTTAGGTGCAGGTTTCCACGTGGTGTTTTTTTATTTCACTGTCATTTATGGCAATTACTTATATACCATCGTGACAATTTAATCTTTGAATTGAGCTTCGAATGCTGAGTATCAAGTCTATGCTTTCTCTCTTTTCTGGGAACTGAGAAAAAATCTAATGGTTCATAAATTCTATAATACGAGAAATATCAGTTTTCTTTGAGGATATAAACATGACTACAATTGTTCTAGATTAGATGTCGTTATTATTGATGTACGAATATCAAAATAATTTTTAATAATTTTTCCTGTTTGTTTACAGTGATTTTTGAAATTACTCAAGTTTCCTGGTACAATGCAGCAATCCGTGTCTTATAGGTTATGGTTTATGCCTATAAACTGTACATTTCACTCGTATTAATGTATCTTTTATGAAGATAATTCAATAAACGATCGTAAAGTCAAAAGTAAAAGGTCTCATTTAGAATGTGTTATAACCGCGATTGAGCCGTACTAACGATTGTAGTGGTCATACTGTTGTCAATATAAACCACTGTCGCTTTCGGCGACTGCTAGTTCTTTAGGACCTCTATAGAGAGTAAAAGGTGGGTGAATAAACTGCATTTACGATGCAACGTGCGTCATAAATTCGCGAATTTTGTTCTGTGATAGTGTTTTACTAGTGTTATTAATTATCATATTTTAATTATTTAATCTTATCATTAAAATTCTGACTGCTTAATATTAATTGTTAATAAAATCAATTTAATTCAATAGTTTAAATTAATATTCTGATCACAAGCCGCATTGGTCAAATGTCCATGGATACAACTCGCTAAAGCGTCCCACAATCGAGGCTAGCCACATTATAAATTGGGTTCTGGTCGAATTAGGACTATTTAAGAATGTTTTGCTATTTCCAGAATCATATCATAATGAAGGTTCTCGTGCTAGCTTGCTTGGTCGCGGTGGCGTTCGCAGCGGAAAAATACAATTCCAAGTATGATAATTTCGACGCAGACACATTGATCCAAAATGATAGACTTCTGAAGGCGTATATTAACTGCTTCCTGGACAAAGGACGGTGCACAGCTGAGGGAACTGATTTTAAAAGTAAGTTTTATTAATTGTATACTTATGTTCATATCTTTTGTTATACCCGTTCTATCTTATATATATATATATATATATATATATATATATATATATATATATATATATATATATATATATATATATATATATATATATATATATATATATATATATATATATATATATATATATATATATATATATATATATATATATATATATATATATATATAATATTATTTATTTGTTTCAGTCTGGATGGTCCGAATAAATCAAACAAATTTGTTTCTGTAAAAATAACAGAAACGACAATTAAAGTTGATTACTCGTCTCTCATAACTCTTGCTTTTCTATCTATTAATTAAATTATTTAAATCAAATCTGTAACGTAATAACGTAAATATTGTTTACTTTTTTGTAGGCAAATGTCATGTGTCACACTTCTATGACACATGACATTAAGCGCGTTAAATCAAAAGGGATTATGTCCTGGTTACACAACCTAACCATAATACAATAACATTAAAGAGATGATATTCTCTTTACATCTCCCCTCCACGATATGAAAATTGCATAATTTTTCAATCAGCTTCAACTTCAAACATTGGAATTAGTTTTGTCACGTGGAATAGACTCGTGTCTTGATTTCTTTTTCCAGTTTTTATTTTATAAATTGAGTTTGAAATTTTTTCTTCTATTATATATGGGCCGATTCTTAGTTCTTCTAGTTTTTTCCTATTGAGTTTGTTTCCATTCTCTATGAATACCATATCTCCTTCGTTGAATTCATGGTGTCTTCTGTTTCTATTAAATAAACTTTCGTTATACTTATGTGATCTCTGTGTTCTTTCTAATGCTAATTTCTTATCTCTTATCCAGTCTTCTCCGTTTTTCTTTCTTTTTAACTCTTCTGGTATGTTACTGGTGTCTGTGCCATATAATAGATACTCTGGTGTAAATCCCGTTATTGTATGTTCTAGTATATTATACTTATTCACACATTCTCTCGCTATCGATGTCCATGCTCTATTCTTTTTCTCTTCGTTTATTTTACATCTTATTTTATTTACTAATGTCTGATTCAGTCTTTCATTCAGACCATTAGAAAATGGTGCATTTATTGCAGTAAAAATTAATTGCACTCCTTTATTTTTTAAATAATCTTTAAATTCTTTCGAATTTATTCCAGGATATTGGTCCGTTAAGATTGTTCCGATGTTTTCTATGTCTAACACAGTTTGAATTAGTTTTATAAAATCAGCGGCGTTTTGAGTTCTTGATGTTGAAATGAACGCATATCTCGTGAAATGATCAACAAGTAAATGAATATATTTTTTTGTTGATCTAGTGCTTCCAAATCCTCCAATTGTATCTATGGACATAATTTCGAAAGCTTTGGTCGCTGGTCCTAATTGTGACATTGAGCCGAATTTATGTTGCCCTCTTGACTTATTCTTAATACATATATAACATTCTTTACAAATTTTTTTTATATTCTTCACTAAATTTTTAGCAGTATAATATGGACATATTTTCATTTGTGTTTGTGTTATTCCTGTGTGACACCATTCCTTGTGTATTTTATTAATTAAATCAATACTGAATTTTTCTGATAATATGATTTTCTCTCTTTTCTTCACTTTTTTATAATATATTCCGTTTTTCTCTATTAATTTTTCTTTTTTATTCTGTAATAGTATATTATTCATCTGATCTAATTTTATTTCATCTATTTCAATAAAATTTACCGTTTTTAATAAATCCTCTTCTTCTGTATTTGATTCTAGAACAGGGTTTCTACTCAAGCAGTCCGCTTCTTTATTATCTTTACCTGGGACGTATATAATTTTAAAATCGTATTGAGATAGATAGTGACTTAGATCGCCCAATTCTTCGTCTGTTCGTGCTTTTATATTCATATTTTCCAGTGGTTTGTGGTCAGAGTATATTTCGAAGTATCTCCCTATCAGCCAGTGTTGCCAGTACTTTATTGCCTCTTTTATAGCTAAGCATTCAAGATAAATAGCTTTTTTTCTTTTTTGCGTTTCATTAAGTTTCTCGAAGAGATGATATTCTCTTTACATATATATATATATATATATATATATATATATATATATATATATATATATATATATATATATATATATATATATATATATATATATATATATATAATTGAAGAATATTGCATTGATGTGTATGATCATTGTTTACACATAGGAATGAGTTACATGTTCCATTGTTGGAGCATTTCTATGAAAATTTCGTTGCTCTTCAAATGTTTTTATGTCGGTTGACTCCGAGATATTCAATTTAGAACTCGAGGGATATTGTTAAATTTTGGCTCAAAGCAAAAGTAGTGCATGTTTATCATCAACGTTAATTTGCTAAACAAATGCTAAATATTTTATTACACAAATATTTTTATATTTTTTACGATACCTTACATACATATTTTTTAATAATAATACGACAATAATAAAATGTCTTATAATATTATTATATATAATATATTATATACAAACGCTTATATACTAAGTCATAAACTTAGTTTCTTAGAATTTATGAAACTTTAAACTCACAAGAATTTACCTAATTCTTGATATTAAGTATTAAAAATAAAAAATATTAATTTTGGCATTAAATTAAAGAATTTCCTTCATCGACGAATATAATAAATTAATCTCAGTATATTTTAGTATATATCTATACATATCTGCACAGAGATCCGTATTTAACTTACCTTATATTAGTTAATGGTATATTAATTTATTTAAAATTTATTCATTATTGACGTAAGTCGGGACAAACTAACAGACGTTCGTATTTGCATTAAGGAGGTCAAGGCAATGCTTATAAGGAAACTTTTAGACATTCAGCCAGCGTACGTTTTTGTGCTTTCCTTATTCGATGATAAATGTTGATATTGTATAGTCAAAAATAATCATTATATCAAAAAGTTACTTTACGTCTGAAATGTTACATATCGGTGATATTGATGTGTACGTTTCCTCACATTCCTTCACCGTTGGTGTATTCGATTTATTTTTAAATATACTACTACTAGACCGTTATGATGGTTATTATTTACTTTGTTAAGATCTACCTTAGTCTCATTTTCAAATAACATTTTAAAATGAAATTAAGGGAATTATTCAATAAACTCTACTTTAAATATATAACCATATTATTGGACATACTTTAATAATTGTTACTAACATCCGAGAGCTTTTAGCTTTTCTTCGCAAATACAAATAATAGTGACCAGGAAATGAGAAATTACCCTGGAGCTTACTTTATAAATTTTAAAAGACTGAAACTTGAAGTAGATAATATTTAAATTACAGAAACCTTGCCAGAAGCTGTAGAAACCACTTGTGCTAAATGCACTGAAAAACAGAAAGTGAACATTCGGAAGGTAATCAAGGCAATTCAACAAAAGCACCCAAAACAGTGGGATGAGCTTGTATCAAAGAACGACCCTACCGGAAAGTACCGTGTCAACTTCGACAAATTCATCCAAGGAAGCTAAACATCCTAGTTTAATTTAGTATTAATGTTAAGTATGAGAATTTGCTACTATTCTTTATGAAGTAAAACAATTGAAACAGCGTATATTACAAGTTTACGGAATATGATGGAAGGTATCTGAATATTTTTATCTAAATAATTAAGAAAAACATATTGAATTTTTAACGAATCTGGAACATAATTTTAAAACTTTCTGACATAAAGGCACCTCTGACACGAGGGCAAACAATCATATATCAATTGTATTATATGTATATTTCTAAGGGTAAATATCTAGTTAAATTTATTGTTACAGTTTTGAAATCTGGAATAAATTACTAAAATAGATATTGTTCAAGGGATTAAGATTACATTTTTCGATTTTAACTAATGGTTAAATTAAATAAAATAAGAAATCATTAAACGTCAGGGTCGGATTAGAGATTGGATTTTACCCAGTTTTTGAGGTCCTACTCTAAAGAATGATTTATTCCACCCAAGCTAAGGTTTTATGATGAATCAATCGTAGTTTGACACATATTAAAGTGCATTTGAAATCTAAATACTACGAGCGTATTCGCCTTAGCATTAAGTAGGAATTTTATATAATAGTAGTGACGATTATTCAATTGTTTTATTTTTTATGAAAAATAGAACAAGTTATTAGCAAAAACTCTTTAAGCATTAAGTGTTTGCTCTCTAAATATTTTATTATTTTATACTTTGATAGACTTACATCAGCATTTCTCACAGCTCAATTTTTTCTAATGATCCATCCATCAAAAATGTTATGTAGTAAATTAATTTATTCCACTGTAATTTAAAAAATGTGGTTGGGTGAAAAATTATAGAACTTGTGTGTTGTTACA
Source organism: Malacosoma neustria (assembly GCA_963693495.1). Taxonomy (NCBI): domain Eukaryota; kingdom Metazoa; phylum Arthropoda; class Insecta; order Lepidoptera; family Lasiocampidae; genus Malacosoma; species Malacosoma neustria. The sequence goes on from OY856389.1 coordinate 8,091,351, forward strand.
GAAATAACACATTGTTGACTGATATTGTAATAAATTTTATGATATTAAAAAAATTGTTTCCTTAAATACCTTAATTTACTCGACGATTTCATTTCTTCAAGAATATTTTTATACTATTATTTAATTAATTTAATTAATTAGCTTTAATTAATTTGTTAATCAATTTAATTGTTTAATACGTCAGGACATCTAACTAGAGGTGCAAATTCGAACTATGGACGGCTTTGGTTTTGTTATTAATATGATTTTGTTATTTGTTAAGCTATTAACATGCGTTTTCATTTTGTGTCTAGTATATATATCTATAATCTGAAATGAATTAATGTTTTTGCAGTGGATTCATTTTTTTGGTGACTCTTAATTACCAAACTGAGTTATTGAGTTCCTTAACGACTGTCTTAATTCATTTTAAATGGATTTTTAATTACATATTATGAAAAATGATTTCAAAACTGTTTTTTCGACTAATGTCGACAAATACCGTTCTATGTTTTAAAATCGAATTTACGCTTGTTATTTTAGAGAAATGAGTAAATCTATTCTCATATTCGTTATACCTGTCGTAGCTCTCTCTTTTATATTGTTTCGAATAAACCATAGAGATTAGCGCTGTTGTTTTGTACATAATTGTTTGTATTACTGTACTAAGTTGAACAGAAGCTGTTAAATGGTTAGAAGCGACGCATTTAATAATAATTGTCGTACGGCCAGCCTATAAATGGTTATTTCGTGTAGGGAGAGTAACCTTGGGTTACTTCAAAAAGTTCAAAATGTAATGCGTCTAAAATGGAATTTCAATCGAAATTTGAATAGGATTTAATATTGTCAATTTACTTAAACGTAGTGCAACAAAAGCCGGACCTTTATGATTATAGTTTCGTCAGGGTTAGCAAATGCGGTAAACCCGGGGTTTGTTGCACAAATCGCGTTATGTAGGTTTCGGTGTCAGGCGGCAGGGCCGACGGGGCGTGCCAATTGGCCAATCCGATGTAACTGTCAGAGCTGCAATCTGATGTAACTGATAGATTGTGTAATTACATAGCATAATCTTTAGAGCAATCGTTTCGCGTTATACATCACGTTACATCTATTACTTGAAATAAATTCGTTGACGTCACGGCTGGTGCAGTGAATAGGTTAATGAACTTGTACAATTGTTCTCAACCAATTTAGGAAAAAAAATATTAATGTCTTCCATAAATAGTTGATTCTGGTGTAAAATAAATTTATTGCTACCGATTTATACCTAGTTCAGGAATAGTTACTTTGGAAATATTAATGCTTTGAATTAAAAATTAAGTTTTCACTTCAGATGATGGGATGCGGTGGTATTGCTACTTGGCGAAAAATCTGTGCGTTTCTTTAGGACAATTTCTTGTCGCGACACTTTAAAGATACACTTAAAAGTGATTTCTGTCTCATGTTAAACTTAAATAGGGAATGTAATGTGCTGATTTAGTCTTAATGTTATATATTTAACTCTAATATTTCAAATAAAACAATTTCTTTAAGTTACACAGGTATTAGTTTGTAAAACAATTGGTACAGGTACATATTTAAAATTATAATTGTTGTCTGTATTTGTGATATTAACATATTGTGTAGGTTTGTTTAGTTTAACACAACCGAGTGATTGAGAATCGTGGTTAACTTAGTTTAAGAGATTATTTATTTTATTTATTATTATTCTTATTTTTGTCTTATATACAAGATTAAATAAGCATACGTCAAAATCTCCCTTGCTGCTCCCTTTATTGGATAATGCTGATGCTAGTTTTATTGATTTTACCGAAGAGCAATTAAGTAAACTAGAACGTCTTCAGAATGTTTGTATCCAACTCATATTTGGTTTGCGCAAATATGACTACATTTCAGAATTTCGTAAAAAGCTCAAGTGGTTACCTATCCGACTTCGCCGGAATGCTCATTGCTGTCTCTTCTCTATAATATTCTTATCAATCCTCTTTTACCAACTTAAAATAATGTTTTTACGTTCTACGTTTCTTTTGTTCTTTTTTATATATTTTTTTGCTGTATGACAGCAGACAGGCTGACGACCCACTTAGAATTTACCCGGAACACAACACAAAGTTATTATGGCGGCATACTTAAGACCAAATGTGGTCGCCATCCAGATGGGCTTGGGCCCTACCACGTAGCTTAGGGTGGGTTGTTTTGTCGCCTTTTACGATAGGCCGACCCCGGCCGCAGAGGTCATTATTCTTTCTCCGCCCCTGCACGGATAAAACGGTTCACGTAATTTGCGCTCTATTTACAACAGATTTTTAAAAGTTCCTGGATACCGTTCCTCATATTGTCGTAAATCCTTTACTTATCAAGCCACTCTTTTGTGGAATTCACTTCCCGTCACTATCAGAGAGGCAAAATCCTTACGAGTGTTCAAGCGAATGGTTGTCGAACATTATTTAAAGATGTAGGACATATTTAATAGTTGAATATTTCCTGGACTTAAATCATGTTTTGTTTCATTCATGAAGATTTATTTTTTCTTTTTTGTATCTCTTTGTACACCGCAATATTTTAGTACTAGTATCCTTCATAAGAAATTTATATGCATATGGATCGCCTGGAAGAAATCGCTTAAAGCGATAAGGCCGCTCATTGTCTTCAATTTTTAAAATATTTCCTTTTACTTGTATTATATTATTGAGTTAAGTTGGTGACAATAAATTATTATCTATCTATCTAACATGGTATGAACATTATGGCGAAGAGGGTAAGCATATTTGATTTTAACTTGGGTTATTATTCCCCTCTAGAGTCGTAAGTAAATTTAGATCGATTTAATGAATGATATAAAATAATATGTTGAATAGTGATACAATGATAAATAAATTGCAGGAAATTTATTTAAAGTAATGCTCCACATTATCATAGTCCGTTAGTTCATGCTTAGTCACGTGTTTTTGAAACCGATAATGAAATGGCTTAATCAGTTGCAAGTACAAAGGCAGTGAAGTCTTTCTCGTGTTCTCCTTTGGGATCATATTTTGCCCGGAAAGCCTGGAAATCATCGGGCCTCTTCTCAGTTAAGGCTCTTACAGTTTTCCTAACATTTTGTCGTTGTATTGGCGAACACTTCTGACAACATGTTGCTATAACCTCAGGTAGTAGTTCTGTAAAGTTAGTTATGAATTTATTACTTAAATTATTAAATCTAGAGCATTTTTTTTATGTTAAGCATATTATTCTGGTTAAAGTTCACTTCGGAATAAGAGTATTGACCTCTGCGTCCTGTTGTAAAAGTCGATAATATAATCCCAACTAGGTGGTAGAGCTTCAAGCCCAACTTGATGGCAACCCCCCTGGACTCTAAATATTCTGCGATAATATGTAACTTTTTGTTGTGTTCCGGCATAAGTAACCCAGGTTTCAATTTCCCTACGCGGATGGCAGCGCGTGACCAATGCCTTGGCGTTGGGAACATCCGTAGGCGACGTTTACCGCTTATTATTAAGTAGGATAGAGTCAGCTTGTTTACTGTTCCAGAGCTATAAAATTCTTCAGAGATCGGGGTCACAAAGAAAATATTGTCATTTAGCGTTACCAACTGCACATTTTTTTGCATTTAGTAACAACATATAATTCCTCACTAGTGCACTTGTGTCGGTAAAGTACAATTTATCCTTTGCACTTTTCTAAGGCAGACTAATGGATTTCATACACCGGTAAATAGTTTACAAAGTTTTCCATCACTGGCAGTGAGGGGTATATATGTTATAATATTCACTTTTACATCTCGCTAAAGTGCTTGCCATAGTTTATTCCTCTAGTGTGTAATACCACAAGGTTGCAAATGTACATAGTTTTTGGCTATAGTTGTAGTACAATACAGTCCAAAGCCTTACTTTTAAATTCATCAGAATATTCCACAGCGCAAGGACCCTTATCTAGCATGCAGTCAATATAAGCGCTGAACATCGTTTCGTCATTTATGATTTTATCAACGTCGATTTTGTCGTATTTCTCATCATAACATGAAATAACCGACACTGCTAGCATTAACGCGAATCCGAATAGAACCTTCATACTGTTATTAGTAGATACTGAAACAAAGAATATTCACAGCTTGAAAATGCAATTAAATTTGAAGAATATGTAATATTTAATATTGCTTTTTTGGCAATTTCTGTAGAAAAGCTTGGATATAAAACCGCGAAACATCATTTTCTAAGCATTAATTTCCATTGAATCCTAAGCTTGACCACTGTTGAGCTTTGACTTATACTTATAAATTTCTTGATTCGGAGTCTTTTTGTGAGACTTTCGTGTGAAAACTTTCAGCTAAAAACGCGATCTAATAGATTTGGATTTTAAAGTATTGACTACCACCTAACGCAATAACCCTAGAAGGAGTTTTTATAGTATAGGAGTCCTATTTATAGTATAGGAATAACTTACAACATTTTCCCATGTTAAATATAAGCTGAAAAAGTAGCAGGAATAAGTTGGAGTGGTGCAACTTTAAAGCCGAGGTTGCATAACAGATAAAATATGAATATGGACCACACATAATTATCATATAATCTCGGATAACAAAAAAGTTATTAATTGGAGAGACTCCAAAAAGCTGGGTGTGCTAAACCGGTCTAAGCAGTATTTCACTTCAAGGCAACAGCTTGTACTATACAAAACACAAGTCAGGCCGCATATGGAGTACTGCTCACATTTGGCTGGAGTACCCGCCTGTCAGCTCAATCCCCTAGACTCCATTCAACAGCACGCAGTTCGTGTTGTTGACGATCCCATACTCACAGACCGTCTAGGTACGCTTGTACTTCGGAGAGAGATACCCAAAGAGACTTTGGGTCTCTTTGCGTATTCTACCGTCTGTACAACGAGGAGTGTTCTGAGGAGCTATTTAGAATAGTGCCTTCGTCGTCTTTCTACCACTCTCAGTACTTGGGACGAGCTTTCGAGTGAGGTTTTCTCAGTGCGGTACAATATGGGGTTCTTCAAAAAAGGCATTATAAAATTTGTTCGAAACCGGTAGCGCGATCATAATAACTGACATGCATTTTCGGGCGGAGTAAGAATACTAACCCCCTGCGGCCAATGTCGGCCTGTCGTAGAAGGCGACAAAACAACCCTAGCTAGGTGGTAGGACCCAAGCTCGTCTGGATGGCAACCACTCTTGGCCTATAAGTATGCCGCCATAACAACTTTAAGGTATGATTCCGAACTACGCTGCACGCAGCAGTGCTGCCGCGACACTACTGGTCCCCATACAATCTCTATAAGCTTATATGGGAGTACATTCCGAGCTAGGCAGCAATGATGCGGCAGCAATGCAGCGGCAGCAGTGTCGCGGCAGCAGTGTCGCGGCCGCACTGCTGCATGCAGCGTAGTTCGGAATCATACCTTTATGTTGTGCTCCGGTATTAGTAACCCTGGTTCATGTACCCCTATGGGACAGCAGTGTGTTCTGTAACTGCTTACTATTAAGTGGGCCGTCAGCCTGTCTGCTGTTCCTCAGCAATAAAAAAAAAAACAATGTAAAAATACAAACCACTGATTCGTTATTATGCTGTTTCAGCTGTCTAGTGCACTTGACATATGGTCAGAATATCATGTCATTTATATGAACAGCCTTAACGGAAGCAATTGTTTTTAATTTCATGAAATTTAACTGATTTTGTCGATGTAATTGTTTGGATTATTTCATATCATAAATATATCAAATAGAGTACTGACAGAAAAAAATATTAAAATATTTTAAATATATTTTACGTGTCATATTATTTTTAGTCAACCAATATGAGTTTATGAAAACCAAACCTATCTATGAATATTATATTTAGCAGATCACAATGAGAAGAGAAAGATGTCGTGGCTAGAAATAAGATTTATCCATCATTTTTCGAATAAGACACCTAATGCAGTAAAAAAAGGGTGCCGTTGTATTTCGCCTTCGGACATTCAGGGCTCAAGCGGCATAACCAATAAAACTAAATTCTCTTATTCAAACTTTTATATTATTTCTCTGTCAAGCAAAGAAACATTCATCCACGTAAGATACGCGTTAAAGTTTTACCTGCTGACTGTATTCAACAGTGGATCCGATATCCAAAATTCTAATTTTAAATACATGAAGGGTGACAGATTCGATGATGATGATTCCAAAGCGAAACATTTGAGTGTAACCAGGACCCTTTGACGATTTCGAAGACATGCGTGAAAAGCAACTGCCAGTATAAGTCATCCCGTAATAAAAGATGTAGAAAAAAATCTTCTGCGTCCTTGTATAAAGTATTAAACATAATATCAATTACCTGTATATCAAATAAAGTTTTTGAATCTAAATAAATAAAAAAAACGATTTATTTGTATACTCTACATACAAACAACTTTAATACTAATCACACCATAATCTCTGATCACATTTATGACATCTGAAAATTGATATAATCATAGATTTTGTTATACGTTTTGGCAATGGATATTATCAGGATTCTTTAATTTTTAAATTAAAGAATCCTGATAATCTGGGACATTTGATTTCAAATACGGAATGCATGATCAAGGGAATCAAAGGACGAATAGCAAATACTTGAAAGCGTTATTGGTCTTTTCAAGAAATAATGAAAAACCTAAGTTTTTTTCATTTTTTTTATTGCTGTAGGCCAGCAGACAGGCTGACGGTCCGCTTAAAATTTAGCAGTTACCGTCGCCTATGGGTGTTTGCAGGCTCAGTAGCATCGCGAACACGCTGCTGTCCCATAAGGGCACAGGAACTTGGGTCACTAATGTCGGAACACAATACAAGGTTACTATGGCGGCATACTTAAGATCAAAGGTGGTCGCCATCCAGACCGGCTTGAGGCCCTACCACGTAGGTAGGGTGGGTTGTTTTGTCGCCTTTTATGACAGGCCGACCCCGGCTGCAGAGGTTAGAAATTATTCTTTCTCCGTCCCTGCACAGATTATTCCAAGTATAATTATAATACACAGAAAAAAAGTTTTTATTATTTGGGTTCTCCCGATACTAACATATGGCTTTCAAACTTGGTCGTTTAACGTAAAGGAGTTGAACAAGCTTAAGGTGTGTCAGAATGCTATAGAAAGAAGTGAAACGTGAATAAAATAAAGTAAATTGAAAGAATATTAACAAATGTACCAAAAGTTCGAAAGAGTAGAAAATACTATTAAAATGTTAAAATGGGATTGGTCAGGACACATTATACGAGATTCAGCTGAGAAATGGACCAGGAAAGCAACCGAGTGGTATACACGAGATGGAAAAAGAAAAAGAGGACGACAATATAAAGATGGGAGGATGATTTAAAATATGTAGCAGGAACATTCTGGGAAAGGGAAGAAAGGGATAGTTGTAAGTGGAAATCCTTGAGAGAGGCCTATGTCTACGCATAATCTAGGAGATAAGATTACTAGAGCCAAATGAAGAAAAGAAAAATAAGTTTATTTTAAAAAGTTATTTATTTTTAACTTGTACACAAAAAGAATATGTTTATCCAGCAATAAAGGCTATTTTTATTTTATTTTATATATTATCAGGATATATCTTGCTTCATTGCAGGATATAAAATTGGAATAAGCCCATTTCCCTAGGGAGATGATAGAACAAATGAGACAAATGTATCGTGTTCTCGCTACTTTGTAGCCAGCAAAAGAGGTCGGTTTTTTAATAGCTTTTTCAGGAAATAAAATGTTATAAAATAGCAAGAGTACTGAAGTTAATTCTAACATAATAGCATCTTTGACTTCGAAGTGTGATCTGCGGATGTAACCGCTCGCTCGCTGCTCAATGATTAGAAAATAAATTTCAAAAATAGCTTCCGACTGTATGCTAAACGTTAAAAGTTTTACAAAACAGTTCTAAACATAAAATAAAGATATTAAAACCTCGTTGCAAATCCATTAAGCACTATTATAATCGTCATTAGATTGATTTATAAAAAAAATATTTAAAAAATTTAACATATTTTTATATCAGCAATCGTTTAAAATCCGTCAAAAGTATTTATTATTAGTGAAAGGTTTGTGTAAAGCAACTCTAACAATATGTAATATAAAAGCCTTTATTGTTGATGTATTTTTATGTAAAATTCGAAATATGTTTATATTATCTCCACACAGATATTACACATCAGTCCAGCTTGTCTTTCATCAAACGCTTCCTATAAACTCTATCTAGTGTTTTACTGTTCGTACAGTAAAACAACTGCTCATATTGGCCCCACTACTTTCCTGACGTCATCTCCCACCTCTTGGTCTGTCTACCTGTTTCTTAGATTGCCTCTAGAGTATTATTCTGTTACGTAAATTACTATTAGTACATAAATAACTCTGATGTATTAACTAACGTATAGAGAACGTATAGTAAATTAGCCCTCAGACATTGTCAAATACCAAATTCAATATTTTTATTTTACACGGTTTTTCAAGCATGCAATCGCTATTTAAAATTTTGACACGATCTTAAATGTTACAAATGACACAATACTTAAATGTTAAACTACACCATTAATCTGTGATTTTGTAATGTATATTGTTGGTTGGTGATGTACTTAAATAAATAAATATAAAAATAAATTTTCCACAGATGTTACTAATACAGTATTTGTTTAGGTCTGGGCGTACCCATCTCAGTTGTGTCTTGGTTGGCTTTAGAAAAAAATATTAATATCATCAGGTGATTAAAAACATTTAAATGCCTCAACATCTGATAGCAATATTGCTAGGATATTTCTGGCAGGCGCAAGATTTTTTATTTTTTGTCTTTATCACCGGTGTATGGTAGTTATGTGATAATTTGCAAAATAAATAGGTTTTTTAAACTGTCTAAGAAATATACGCTGTCGTATGAAGAATGAAAGCATTAGAGTTTAATATCACTACATGTTAGATTTCAACGCAATTCTTTCAAGTATGAATAGTAACATGTAATTCAGTTCCATTCATCAATAAAAAATAAGAGGCCTTGCTTTTTTTAAAATAAATTTCCTTGGTTAATCTGAAAACCTGTATAACATGGCTTTTTTCTGCAAACATACAATTGATGGAAACAAACACTGAGATCAGAACAAGCTATTTGCTTCATATAATTATTTTTTCCTTCATGGGGATTGAACCACGGATTTGATGTGTTAGCTACGGCGTGTGTAGCTATGTGATCCCAGTCAGAAAGGTTACTTTGATTAATCCATTAGTTTCCAGATAACAACGGTTTCCGTTCAGTATCCCCTTTGAGGCTAAATTTAGCTATATGAAAAGGTAACGCACACTCTCAAACGGTTTAAGCAACATGAATGAACAAATCAATATCATGAAAACCACTATGGCGGAACGGGTTTCGCACATCGGGATCACAGGTTCGTTCCAAGTCTGGTTGTATATGTACAATATGTATTTATATAAATTTTGTTAATATTAAGACGTGAATAAATATTTTAATTTGAAAGCAAATGCAAAAGAAAAGTAGTAGTGTAGTTGTTATTTAGCACAATCAATTTACCGTGAATATTTCCTAGTATTGAGTTAGTCGTATCTAAGCGAATGCATTGTCACCCCTATTCTAAGACGACGCTGCCATCTCAAGATTCTTTTTATAAAATATACGCTGCGCACGCGTCGCGTCGATATCTTCGATTTCCGTTGTTCTATTCCAATATTTCAAGAAACTAATTATCACAATCGAAAGTAGTTCGTGCCAGTGCCTTCTACAGCCATAATCGAAGATCTCCAGCAGCACGAAGATCCAGGTAAGTAAGTGGTTTTGCATTTGTGTTGTTGAAGTTCGATTCCCGATAGCGAACACTAGTATCCGTAACATAAAGACTCTGCTGCTAATTTTAAAACTAGATAGCGCTATATGAATTGTCACCGTTTATTTATTATTACATATTTCATTGGTTACATGCTATCAATTTGACTTGATGACTGCCATAAAACGGTCTTGTGATATTTTCTTTCTATCGATTTTGTAATATTGTAAAACTGCATAGATAAATACAAATTATTCATTATCATCTCAGCGTTCATCCCGGTTGCAACCTAAACTTTCGTTTCGGTGCCCGGGGTCCGCTTTCCGACTTTTTCTACTCCACTTCGCACGGTCTTCAGCATCCCTGGTAGTGAGCCCATTATTATATAAATATAATATATCGTAACATTTCAACGTTGACCTGAGGTCAACATCAACGAGCTTAGGACAACAAGGACCTTACCTAGTGGGAACGAACAGTATACCCGTTATTATTTATCGCAGTTAACTCACGATATTTTTTATGTGCAGGGGTGGAGTAAATCTACTAACCCCTGCGGCCGAGGTCAGCCTGTCATAAAAGGCAACAAAATAACTCGCTACGTGGTAGGGCCTCAAACCCGTTTGGATGGCAACCACACTGGTTCAAGTATGCCATCATAATAACAGTCTGTTGTTTCCGGCATTAGTGACCCAGGTTCCTGTACTCCTATGTGGACAGCAGCGTGTTCGCGATGCGTGACTGTCGCAAATATCCATAGGCGAGGGTAATTGTTTACTATTCAGTAGGTCGTCAGCATGTCTGTTGTTTCTCAGCAATAAAAACTGTTATCATCGTTACTATGAGCCTGTTATGTGTGCACATTAGGGGAGTCAAATTATCTAAGAAGTATATTCCTGGTGGGAATCGAATCTGTGACTTATTGGTCTGGCTTAGATTGCAACACCACTTAGCTACTATTTAAAACGTGGCTTAGCAGCGTAGATGATTCTTCAGCGGCATATCCGTAATGAGAACAAGATGTATTAGAAATTTCTTATTAGCATTAAATTTTACTTGTAACCAAATATTCGCTATTCGCTATAGCTGGCGGCTGATTTACCGTTTTTGGCCAACAAGCGGACCTACAAACACACTTTGTAAGTAGATATTCTAATTAAGAATGGAATAAGTATATGCGATTAACATTCAAGTACTCATGAAAATAACAATCTCGAAGTTGCTTTGCTTTGCAGTGCTTTTTGTAGTTCGGAAAGTAAATGTAAGCAATTAAAAAAAAAACTATTTTGACACTACATAATTAATTAAAGATAATTAATAAAAGCGGACCCCGGGCGCCGAAGCGAGAGTTTGGGCTGCAACCGGGACACAACGCAAAGATGATGATGATGATGATAATTAATTAAAGATACCAAAATCATAATTTAAACATTTTGTATACAATTTTCGAAGATGTTTTTATCCGTGCAGAGGCGGAGAAAGAATACTAACCTCTGCGGCCGGGGTCGGCCTGTCGTAAAAGGCGACAAAACAACCCACCCTACGTGCTACGTGGTAGGGCCTCAAACCCTTCTAGATGGCGACCAACTTTGGTCTTAAGTACCTATGCCGCCATAATAACCTTGTGTTATGTTCCGGCATTAGTGACCCAAGTTCCTGTACCCTTATGCGACAGCAACGTGTTCGCGATGTCACTGACGTTGCAAATATCCATAGGCGATGGTAGCTACTAAATTCTAAGCGGGCCGGCAGCCTGTCTGCTGTCCTACAGCAATACAAAAAAATATCAGGGAAGACAAATGTTACAGTCCGCTATGAATTATAATAAATCTTATATATAAAATTCTCGTGTCACAATGTTCGTTCCCGTACTCCTCCGAAACAGCTTGACCGATTCTCATGAACTTTTGTGAGCATATTGAGTAGGTCTGAGAATTGGCCAACATCTATTTTTCATACCCCTTAGTGATAAGGGTTGTCCACCCTTAACATTTTATGGCAAAACAACGTTTGCCGGGTCAGCTAGTATACTATAATACTATAGTTACTATGAAACCTTGTAAGCACAAGCGGTACCTATCGCATTAATATTCTAAAGCTTCTAATGCTCTAGATTTTATCATCAGTTTACACAAATAATATTATTGACTGTATTATACTATATTATTCATATTATTATTAACATCCCTTTCGCTTTCATTGACTTTTATATACCATTCGTCAGATTGCGAACGTTGTTAATTTTTGTGATATAAATCAAAGCTTTACTTTAATACTTAGGTTAACTTTAATAACATTTTAGATGACTGAATAACCAAATAATGTTATGAGCACCTTAACGTGGTAAAATTCCATTGACACAGTGTAAAAGGATATTGGCTTCCAAAACTGGTTTCCTTTTTATTTACATGTACTAATTGTTTCTTAGAATTTCAAAATTCCAAGCTGGATATCCAAATACCTACAAAATGAGAAATATTTATTACTATCCTGTATTTTTAATCATACAGTTTAATAAACAATAAAAGCATATATGTTCCACAGCTGACTTAGGCCTCCCTTTACGTTTACACTACGGCTGGTGATATTGAGGTTTGCTCATGATGTTTCTCACCGTACGTACTTTAAAATGCTAACTAAACGAGAGCTAGCTCAGAAGAATGTCGTAAAGGAATTGAAACCGTGAGCTCGAAGTTGCACCTAAAAGGGTGATACCAATTTGTTACCGCGTACCTTTTAATAATATGCATACTTTTGTATTTCCGAGGTTATGGCACTTATCACTCCATGTTTATATCTCTTTCACAGGCGTTTTGGATTGTTATCTATAATATATAAGCGGAATATTGAAATTTAGTTACTTATTTAATATTAAATTAAATTGGAAACTGATCGAGTAAATAATATTTGTAGCAAATAAGATCGAAATAACGCGGTGCATAATATATTATTAGACTGCCCGTACTGCTTTCTTTTGACACAAAAAACTGAAGACTAGAGGTAACACTCGTGTATGCAATTCCTTTTTATATCTACAATAAGCTGTCAATTTTAGCTTAAACTTATCTGAGCTGAATATATACAAAAGTTCAATTCCGGTAGACAGACGAACTATCCAAGGTGGTCGGTTGGGGTCATATTAGAATGGCAAAAGAATAAACAAACGCTACCAAATATCTGACAAGGTCGGTACAAAATATATGTATTATTTATATTACATTTTAGTTAAGCTTATACTAAAAGTAGAGTACAATACCAAAAGTGCGTTTATTACAAAAAGAACAAATGTTTTATATGCTCTTAAGTAAAACATATATCTAAAACAAAAATGAGATGTTCCATATTTTTCAGACTATTGGTGGAGAAAAAAGAAACCAATACTGGTTAGTCTAGTTGGCAATAAAGATATAGATCGAATTAGTGCCACAAACAGAATGATTAAGTTAAATGTAGAATAAAATTATTTGGAAGTAATTTGAAACGGCAATGACCTTAAAAAAGGATTACACGATAGATAAAGCTCAGCTTTGTTTTTTCTTAACCTTCTTATCTAGATAATATGTAAACATCTTTAAGAATGTTTTATTATTATTCTTAGCATAAGAAATATTACCTTAACATTAGTTTATACGTAGTATTTGTAAGTCAAAAACTTAATAACAACATGCTTTGTTTCCTCTTGTAACACATATATCTGTCGATTTTTGTACTTTCTATGATTTGTTCTTCGGGCAAAGCGTGTTTTGTATGCGTCCCGTTACATCGACCTCTTGGTGTGGGACAGGTTTGCACCCTACTGTTAGGAGTCTCAATAAAGCGACAGTGGCCGCCGCACCTCGAGGACTTACACTACACTTTCTTTTAAATGTGAGTATAAAATGCTTTTTACTGAGTCAATATAACTTAGAAAGTGCCATGTGAAAGTAAGGCAAGGAATCGCGTTTCGTATGAGCGTTTTTTTATTTATACTTTTGTATTCTTAAACATAGATTGCAGTGAATTTTAATTAAATGTAAGATTTTAGTCTATACTATATATGTATATCTAGATATATCGGTTCAGCTTCTTTTTAAATTTGGAATCATTTATAACATACAACCTAAACATTTTGTAATTACATGAAAAATTCTAATACCCTTGTTATGACCATTCTTTTTATTATCATCACTAGACTGATTATTACCACAGAGAACAGACATACAAGCTAAACGTATTCTATAGATGTTTTACGTTCGTTGGATGATTTACGTTAAAAAACAATTTTCTCTGTGGACGAGTTAATAGTAGATTAAATAAAACTTATAAATATAATAAAATAGTTTAAAAAAGTTTATGTAACTCACAGTTTCTTAGACATATCTTGTTACAAATTAAACGAATTATGCTTGCTTTATGGGGTGATTCAACTATATTTGAGGACTTAACTGACATTATTAGATCTTTCTGCAATTATGCACTACCCAATCATTCAGTCTCCGTTCTGTAGCTCTGACCACTCAGTTAACTAGCAAAGGAGAGTCAGGGTGGTCGCGGTGGTATATCTACTTAAATACCCGATACACTCTACAAATGTTTTTGTGGAGGGTTGTGGAATCAACTTTTGATCATTACTCTGCGACATCCTTTCAACAAAGGTCAACAAACTTGATCACCTGCGTGACCTGAAGTTATGTATGATTGCAGTCAAATATACGAGTAAACCTATTCTACTACTGATTGCTTTCCACAAAAGTTTTTCGCCATCAAGTTCTGAAAACAGGCCTTCTCAAGTTTGCGTCACACATTCCAGTCTCGTGGCTATCCCACTGAGAATTTCTGATCTTTCGCAGGTCGTTTGTTCATCAGGCTGATAGACTTGCAACAATACGTTTACCTAGACGAGTTCTCCACTTTGATAGGATATTTATTTATATATACATTTTATGATTTCAGAATTGCACGATGAGGAATTGGTTGTTATGCGCATGCCTGCTGACGGTGGTGGTGTCCTGTTACTCTCAGTATAATAACCGCTATGAAAATTTCAATACGGATGGTATAATACAAAATGAGAGGATCCTTCTTGCTTATTATAAATGTGTAATGGATAAAGGGCCTTGTACCAAGGACGGGAAGAATTTCAAACGTAAGTGTATCATTTAAGATATAACCTTATAAATATTATCAAAAGCATATTTTAGTGATTGATGCGTGGCGGGCTCGATGCTTGCGTAAATGTTTTGGTGCGGTCGTGTATGTGGATTCGATTCCCATTTGCTTTTCTGTTACTCTGGGTATATTTGGCCGTCAATTGTAAGTTGTAGAAAACGGGTTATAAAAAGTACGTTGTAGATCGTAAATTGTTACAGCAACATTCCTTGAATAATTATCAAGAAATATACTTTTATCCAATCTTTTCTTTAGACGTGATAAATTTAATTTGTACTTTAAAATGTAACGAACTATAATAATTAATAATATTAATTAATATTAAGGTACCTGTTAGTTCAGTGGTATTAAGCTCGGTGACCAATATGGGTCCTAGGCTCGAATTCCACGAAGGCATGAACCACTCAGGTTTTCTCGCCTGATGTGCATGTTGTAGTATAATTGCCATGTACCGACGGTAAAGTGAAGAAACATCGTGAGGAAACTCGCATACCGAGATCACCGGTACGCGTAACTGGCCAATCCGCCTTGGACAAGCGTGGCTGGTATACTGGCTGTTCCCTGTAGGGGGAGGCCTGAGCCCAACAGTGGGACGTAGATGGGCTGTTATATATACCCATAGGGGTATAGCACTAAAGCCGGAACACAACACAAAGTTATTATGGAGGCATACTTAAGACCGAAGGTAGTCGCTCGACCGCAGAGGTCAGTATTTTTTCTTCTCCGCCCCCTTTTCCTTAGAATACATGGTATATTTATTTAATTTGTCATTTGAACTATTTCTTACTTACTTTATTTACAAAACACATCAACATCATCGATGTTGTTTTGGTTTCTCTGTTTTTGATCATTTCATGTAAAAAAAATATATGACATCAATTTAGATAGTGAATCGAGAAAATTATGTATAATCATGAATAATATATATGTTAATAAAAAAATGTACTGGTATCTGATTATTATGATTATGATAAAATAAATTACAATAGCAAAATCTTAATAAATTGAAATAAAATAAAGATTAATACAAAAAGACTTTTCAACTATTTATTATATTTATGGTAGTAAAATAAATCTCAAACCCATACTAATTAAATTAATACTAAGTTTAAATTCTTTTTGATTTTATTCTCATTTTATTTTTCAATTCAATTATTTTAAACGCAGCACATTAAAAAAAATTAAAGGCATTTCCGTGTGATAACTGAGACTTGCTTTTTCTTATATTTTATACTAGGTATATTTTTATAATTAATTTATGTTAAAACATGTTGTTTATTCCATCAGAAATCGAACTCTGAATAGATATGAAGGAACCTGTACTGATTTTTTTGGAATGATAAATTATTATAATATTATTTTATTTAACTAAAATCACCAACCCTAATAATAATAGCCTATAGGGTCCCACTGCTGAACCCCCCCCCCCCCCCCCCAGAAGGAATGGACAGTATACCCGCCACGCTTGTCCAAGGCGATTGGCAGGTTACCCATACCGGTGATCTCGGTATGCAGGTTTCTCCATTATGCTATAATATGCACACTAAGCAAGAAAAAATGTCTATGTGCTGCATGCCAGCGCGGGCCAGTCTCCGAGTTTAACACCACTGAATTATTAGGTACATTATCATCAACCCCACAACTATTTTTTGTAATATTGTACACCTGAGCGGTCAATACATACATACATACATAATCACGTCTCTTTCCCGTAGGGGTAGGCAGAGACCACTTCTTTCCACTTGCTACGATCCTTACATACTTGTTTCGCTTTGTCCACTTTCATTATTCCCTTCATACATGCCCTTCAGTTTAGGGTACTCTTGACCTGGCCTTTTTTCAAGACGTCCCTGATCTGGTCTCAAAACGTCCGCATAGGTCTACCCCTTCCATTCACACCTCTTATTTTAACATTGACTAACAGTATTTTAATTGTTCTACAGGCGTGCTCCCTGAAACGTTGTCAACAGCCTGCGCTCGCTGTTCATCCAAACAGAAAGTGGTCGTACGCAAGCTACTCTTGGGAATCAGGGCAAAGAGCGAACCACGTTTCCTGGAACTATTGGACAAATATGACCCCGACCGCTCGAATAGAGATGCCCTGTATAGTTTTTTGATAACTGGAGTTTAGTTGTAAATTTTGTCTAGTTTATTAAGATTTTTAATTTTGTAAGTATTGGAAGAGTGGAAATTGTAAAATAGGTCACAATATTATGATAAAGCCAGATTAAATTCGACCATAACGTATACCGTAACTATGTTCTTGCATGTAAAGGATGTTTTTGACGTAAAGATTGACAATGAAACAAAATGTTAGGATTAAGGAGACCAATCGGAGTTCAAATGGTGGTCACACCACTCATAATAAAAACAATGTGCATCATCCAAAAATTGGGAAGATTCGCATTGACAGATTTGGAATTTTTTAATTAAACCAAACTGCTACAAAATGTAAGCAATATTATCCTCAACAATTATTAATTAACCTTTTCTAATGTGATGGTTTATGCCGATGACGTAACGACTCTCTTACTACCTCGGACTCTTAGCTACCAAGTAAGGTCTTGGTAGTGTGCTCCTTGAATTTTTATTCACTTGTATTTGCAAGTCATTGTAAGCATACGTCTAAAATATGTAACCGGAGTGTAAAAGAAAGTGCGTCTTCTCGTACATTCGCGCATATTTCCAAATCTGTTAATGCGAACCAACCCAATTTTTAGATGATTCTCATTGTTTTTATTATGAGTAGTGTGACCACCATCTTATAGTCCATCATTATTTAAAATTGTATCTCATGTATAAACAAATAAATAAAATTAATCTCGGATGAAGTAAGTTTTTCAGATATAAATACAACTACCCGAAAAATTTTAAGAATAGGAAATGAGCGAGCCGAGCTGGGTCCTAACAGTACGCCAGATTCACCTTCACTGTCAGATTTCCGCGATTGATATTCATTTAAACGTCAATCTGTATAATATGCTAAGAAGGTAGATATGGCAGGATTTTACTTTCCATCATACCTATGTACACACTTAAACAATTGCATAATTTTTATTCCATTATGTCACACCGATTAGGTATACTTGCAAAATAAAGTTTGCTTATAATAAAATTATTTGAATTGTATTGACTTTTAATATTATTTCGGATGAATATGTTTTTTTTTATTGCTGTAGGACAGCAGACAGGCTAACGGCCTGCTTAGGATTTAGCAGTTACGACGGTAAATAAAACGGCGACGGTCTTTAGGTGCTTGCAACGCTAGTGGCATCGCGAACGCGTTGCTGTCTCATAAGGGTACAGGAACTTGGGTCACTAATGCCGGAACACAATACAAGGTTATTATGGCGGCATACTTTTACGACCAAAGGTGGTCGCCATCCAGACGGGTTTGGGGCCCTACCACGTAGCTAGAGCCCTCCCTAGGCGACAAAACAACCCATTGTTTTGTCGCCTTTTACGATAGGCTGACCCCGGCCACAGGGGTTAGTATTCTTTCTCCGCCCCTGCACGGATAAAGCAATAATTCAAATGAATACGAAATTGTTTTCTACATTAAACGGAACACAGTTATACATTTAATCAATTTAAAACTTTCTGATATACTATATTTTTTGTCTTTTGGGATGTAACGGTTTTCCGACTCACGACGTATGCCATGCGTACATGCGCGAAACAGGAAAACTTCAAGCTTGACTTTTGCTTCCGCAAACTTGCAATGACTGGCCTAGCAATTTATTTGTGGTTATCGCAAATGCCACACGCACAGGAAATTTTAGACCCTTAAAATCGAACGGAAAATCCGTTGGAAATCATCGGTATACGCTGGATCAAGACATCCTCTCCAGTATTCCATCAGTAATTTCAAGACAGAATGTGCAGTTCCTCCACCTTCTAACAACGTTGCAACTGTTCAAGATGCAACCAACGGTAGGGCTACTTCATTTTGCGATCTGATCTTTGCCAACAGCAATGAAATTAGAAACGTTTTGCCAGTCCCTCTGGGAGCATCAAGGAAGTAAATTCTACCAGATCCACTGTTCACAGCTTCTATTAAAGTATCGTACACAATTCCTTGTTGTTAATTCGATTGCGGAACATTTGAACGAACACTTTCGGTCAATATTTCAGTGTCGTATTTTTGTTCTCTTTGCAACTCGTGGTTAAATGCATCGCGCATAGGACGATTGGGTGCTATCATGCTCAAACATGACAATACTTTATTTGCCATTAATAAACACATATCTTCTATCATGATTAATGCCTCATTGGAAATTTCTGCAGTAATTTGTAGTGTAGGATTCAAAGTTTAACAACGCACACGATGCAACACATCCTCAGACATGTCATTCCTATATTTCATCCACAAATCTTCCGGATTCGAGGGGAAACATGTCGAAAATACGATCGCAAGTAATGTGCAAATTTAATGCAATTATGAATATAATTATGACCGAATTCAAGCGTATTATCCCAGTGCGAATCGTTCTCGACTGTAGTAGTTGACACGCCTGACGGTAAGTCGCACACAAATGTCCATCAACTGTTCTTAGTTTTTGAAACGACAACTGTTGGGCCACGAACATACACTAACAACAATCGAAGATAATTAACAACATGAAAATAAAATACTTTGTATCCAAATAAAATTCAGTACATCAAAATAAAATTATTTGGATGTAATGTATATATGCGACCTAGAGCGTCTGAGGCAAAAACATTTGGGTTTCCTTCAACTGGTGTTCCTTGTTTCCGATTTTGAAATGATTTCGATGATGCGTTTCATGTATAATAGCGTGGCATATCAGCATACAGTAAAGTGCGAACGAAAACATCTGTTTGAAAAATTGAGAAGAAACTTGTTAATGTGGTCGATGGTGGACCTACCGCTCTATCTGCTGAGTTCTCTCGATTAAAATAAACTCATTGTCCATTTTTTAGATGAACTGCCACATGAACTACTGTTCGGGAATCGCAAATAAAAATATGCGCCAAATAGCTTCGTTGCTGCTTATATTCGTATACTCATCTGATACTGAGATACTTCATCATTTGCATTTGTTGCAGCGAAGATGGCCATGTTCTACGTATTTACGTATCTACTTTATCGATTTTACGGAGTTACAATATTCCATATTGATGTGAGCTTCATTCAAAAACTTTGGACATTATTGGCGAGTACGGTACAATCCAATGATTATCTACTTCAAAATCTTGTCATTTTACCTTCATAACTACCGATCGCCCACCGTCCGCAACTGATAGCCGACGATACAATGGGTAATCCCCATTTTCCATGGTTTCAGCAATCAGGTCTCTCCGGTATCCTTTGGAACATTTGCCATCGACCATACAGGGTGAGTTGTTGTTGAAAACTCCGCAACGTTCATGTATCATTTGTTTAGTCACTACTGCATGCAATTTTGGGTCAACTGTTTCATCGAATGAATGAATCTCAACTGAAATTATGGAATCAATTTAATCTGTCCTTATTTTGTCAAATAATCAAACTAATATGTGCGCATGTGGCAGACCTCGCTTTTGTCACTCAACAGAATACATCCAACAACGGACTTGGCCATACATAGGATGATGTATGATGATATTCATTAGAGATCTCAATTTTTGTTTAAAAATCATGTGATATCATGCCTATCAAGTGGTATTTGGCTGTGTACCAATTCATTCTTGATTTCTATCCATTCTAGGTTACAGGTGAGTGTAATGAATAGGTCTGGGCGGTCATGTTGTCTAACATACGACATCGCGTACATGGCGCGGGCTTCCAATGTAAGTGGCCGGTAAAATTGTCATTCTTCCCATATTATTTACGTTGCTATCGACATGAATAGCATCACAGAGATGACAGTATTCTTCAGATCGAAGCTGCTGTTGGTTCAGATGAATTTACGTCAATCGTTCAGTCTCAATTTTGACATACATGTCAACTGCAAACTGATGAAAACACGGATCACGAGTCTGTATGAATAAAAATTCATAGCACTAAGTTTTTTGTTGGATTCGTTTCAGCTGGAATCGGAAATGATTAAACGAATTGTTACATAGAGATATTTAATTTTAAAAATATTATTTAATATCATTTAATTTAGTTAACTATTACTTGATGATCCATTTTGATATTAAAATGGTATCCGTCTTCTTCCTGCTAGAAGATTAATGGATATTATATAGATAGCACAATATCTATCTATATACTGCAAATTTTCTCCAACAACGACAATAACCACTTCGTCGATTGTCGGATAATTAAACCTCCTTCCATGCTCACGAGCAGGCATTTTGTCCGCTTTGATGAAGTTATTATGGTTGTCCGATGCCATCTGATCCAATGTCATTTTGAACATTTTGACTAAGTCATTATTTTGTTGAAGAAACGTTTGCAGTTCTTGGTCAGTGGTTCGCTTGACGGTTGGGTTATGAGCATAATATCTATCAATGCCGCATCTTGCTTGCCCATAATATAAATTTGTATGAATTGATCTGCAACTGGCAGTGGCAGCAGCGCTTCCAGTGGGTAATAAATTTGTCCTTGTATCTCAATTGTATATGATCGTGTTAAATTATTTGTTTTTGATAAATAATTTATCAAAATCGATTAAGGTATACTTACCTTGAAAGTGGGCATGAAATTTTCCTCAACAATATGCGTTGCGCCAAACGACGTCATTTGAAAGCAATTGGTCGGCACAATAATCTATTTCCGGGTCACAGTGGAATGCTACTCGTTCCAGGTTTACAGGAGTACTACGTCTAAGGAATCGCTCTATTTCATTGTGTCGTGTTCGGTGTTGTTGTGTTTGGTATGCCTGAACTCGTTCCATTTTACGCCTATCTACTTCATTAGTTTTCACTGTGGAATCCAATTCTGCCATACCAATACAAAATTATTATCATTATCTGTCGCTCGCTGGTTATCAGTGCGGTTTGCACGTCGTTTTCTCCGTGGCATTTGTAAAACAATAACAGTAAATAAAGTCCGCACCCACTGACAAACTCATGATAGGATTTTAATAATCGTCTTGAAATTTATTTATTTATTTCCTTTTTTCGACAAACAACTGACAGTTTTATTTTTAATTCTATTACATTTTTTTATTTTTGAAACAGAACTGTTTGGTATTCACACAAAACAGACCAAAGAGATCGAAGCTCATACAGCTATAAAACAGACAAATTTCTGAACGCACCTATAAATATTTGACAACCAACTATTTTATCAAATATTTCACAGGTAGGAACAGTTTGTATTGGAAAATTAAATCGTCGTTTTAATATTTTCCTTTACTTGTTATTATGTTTCTCACCGTTGAAACCTTCCCTGAACTTCTACAAATATTTCAAGATTAAAATTAGCCAAATCGGTCCCACCACTTCTATCCGTGCAGGGGCGGACAAAGAATACTAACCTCTGTGGCCGGAGTCGGCCTGTCATAAAAGGCGACAAAACAACCCACCCTAACTACGTGGTAGGGCCTCAAGCCCGTCTGGATGGCGACCACCTTTGGTCTTAAGTATGCCGCCATAATAAACTTGTGTTGTGTTCCGGCATTAGTGACCCAAGTTCCTATACCCTTATGGGACAGCAGCGTGTTCGCGATGCCACTGGCGTTGCAAACACCTATAGGCGACGGTAACTGCTAAATTCTAAGCGGGCTGTCAGCCTGTCTGCTGTCCTACGCAATAAAAAAAACCACTCTCGAGGTTTAGCGAAACAAACAAACAGCAATTCATTTTTATATATAGATAGATATTTACGGCTGATCAAAGTTTTATTGTCATTAAGTTTTTATTGTAACATTCATAGTATTTGACGTCAAAGGCGAACTGGTTTTATAAATGTGTAAGCTAAAATTAAATTATTTATTAATAAAAAATGAATTATACCATAAGATACGTTTCACATTGTAATACTTTTCCAATGATTTATGTAATATGACATTTGCTTGAAACACAATTATTACGGTTTGAGTATTACATATTCTCCTTCCTTCCTATTTCCTTTAAAAATGTTTAATATAAAACAAAAATATTAACAAAAAAAACCGCCTTCAATAAAAAAAAGTATTCCAAAACAAATTAATATGCACTAAAAAGTAAAAAAAAATATTGCATATTCTTCTATAACTTAATAATCAACTTACTTTTTCTACTCATCAATATGTAGGTACGATCTATTTATATTACGATAATATAATGTCCCCTTAGGGGCGCTCCTCTGTCCGAGGAGTGCACGGGTGTGCGTACCCGAGGTGCCAGAGCATCCGTCGCCTCACTCCCCTCTCCGTCCGAGGCGACAGAGTTCTACCTTTCTTCCCGTCTACCTCCTACATCCTTTCCAACTTCGCTCTCTGTTCGTGGCGTGGTCCCCGGTGGAATGGTTACGAATACTAATTGGGGTCGCGGGTTCTTCCCCGGGCCCTGATTTGGTAGTCGAAACCATGCCTATTTCGACTGCGCCTGCACAGAGAGTGTTCCTGGGGTGGGAATCGCATCCTCGCTGTCGGTTGGTCATGCTGGGCCGGCTACGGCGTAGGGCGAGTCCCTGGTTTTTCTGGAGTGTCGCCTGGTAGTCGTACCCACGCCTGACCGGCACGCGACGGGGGTGCGAATCCCGTCCGGAATTGGCCGCCGACCTGTCGCTCCCGCCCCTGGTTCTGTCCATGGTCGGGGACGATACTGGACGATACACTAAAAACTAACTTTAAAATTTATAAATATACTAAAAAAAATCATGAAAAAAAATTTAACTTTCAAAATTTTAACATGTCCGCATATTATTGTGTCTAACCAGTTTGAGTCCGTAAAAACGCTCAACTATCCTGACACAAAAAAAAAAATTTCTTCGTCACATAAGGAAGGTACTCTCACCTATGATACAGGCTCGGCCTAGTTTAGGTGATAGTATTTTTATAGATGATAATGTTGTACATGCATACATTTTTATATGCTCAATCTGTATTTGTAGTGTAGTGCTAAAACATATAAATTAAAAAGTATTCTTTACTTCATGTAATATGTTGTGTGTATGTAAATAATGTTGTTTGACGAAATAAATAAATAAATAATATCCGGATGACCGAGCTTTGCTCGGTATTTTTTTATAAATTGTGTTTTTTGGAAATTAACAATTGATTTTCTTAGTCTAACCTTAAAGCAACCACTCATTGACTTCGTGTTACTTAACAACGCCATCTGCTGGAATAGCTTTAGTGTTGTTGTATCGTTAAAGCAATTAAAAAAATATTATTATTATTCGCCGATAGATTTCAGGAAGAGTCATTTTTCAGTTTAAATTCAAACGCCAACGCTACTCAAACGCTACCTTTTGACATATTCTAGAAATTATTCCTAGCTAGATCGATTTATCGCCCCCGAAACCCCCCGTATATTAAATTTCATGAAAATTGTTGGAGCCGATTCCGAGATTCCAATTATATATATATATATATATATATATATATATATATATATATATATATATATATATATATATATATATATATATATATATATATGTGTATATACAAGAATTGCTCGTTTAAAGATATAAGATTAATTTGTTTTGGAATAGTTTTTTTTATTGAAGGCGGTTTTTTTTTTGTTAAAATGATTGTTTATTTTTTGATTTTTAGTGAATCTGAAGTACACTAACTAATTTGTCTGAATATGGGTAGACATACTAAACGTGTTGCTCATATGAGACGGCGCCGTTTAAATGAAACAAACGAAGTCAGGGAGAAACATCTATTATATCTCAACAGAGGAAATCTACTTCGAAGACGATTTCAAAAGAAACGGAGGAGCAACGTGCCCACCGTCTTGGCTTAATGCACGATTGTCTAACTAATGAGACGGAGGAGCAACGTGCCCACCATCTCGGATTAATCCACTAACGGGTATTTAATGAGACGGAGGAGCAACATGTCCACAGACTCAGTTGCTTTTTACATCGGTACCCCCCCCCCACACCTAGGATCGAACCCGCAACCTCATGCGTTGCAGGTCGGTTACTTTGCCACTCCGCTACCACCAGTCTTTTATATGGTAATAAAGCTCATCAATAATACGCAAAAGCTTCTACCACCCACTCGGCTACCACCGCTTCACACATAATACACCTTAAGTAATGTATTATAATTAGAACGCTGGCTTCAAGTTGCAATACAGCAACGAACGTAAGCGCATTGCAATTTGATTGCAGATAGTTAGAAATTCTGCCACAGATCGCACCCTTACTGTAAGCCGTTAAGGAGTTCCATGGATCATCATATTCGACTACGACAATTACTTGACCATAATGGTACGTTATGGTAGGTGACTCAAATATCCGGATAACCTATAAAAGATTCGGCCGAGTATCGTTAATTTGCTCCTAAGAATTGAAGGTTCCGTTACTTTGTCATAGATCCCATAATCAGAACCTAACCAAACTCTCATCAAACTACCTTTGAAGTACATCCTTTCCAATAAAAAATGAATCATCGAAATCGGTTGACGTGGTATTGTTATTCGTTCATTTGTTGCGCACATACTTAATGCAAATTTAATACTTACACGGTTTTCTCATGGATGCTATTGTCAGAACTGGACTAAAATGAAATGGGACTACACGGCAAGCACCAGCTTTCATATAAAAAAGAATCATCAAAATCGGTTCACCCAGTAGAAAGTTCTGAGGTAACAAACATAAAAAAAATGTAGACGAATTGATAACCTCCTTCTTTTTTGAAGTCGGTTAAAAATATACAACTATTAAAAAAATATTTAATTAAGAAGTGATACATAAAAATACATAAGAAGAAAAAAATAACTAATAGATCAGGTTTATTTGATTGAACAGATTTTTTATAACATGTCTTTGTTTTTATGTTTGACATATTGAGGTTCGAGGTTAACGTGTATTATTACTATAATTATTATAATAATAACACACGTCAAGAGTTTTAACTATTTTTAAATAGCTACATCACAAATTTCAACTAGTTCCAATTTTAGTTATTTATATGGGATTGGAAATATCCAAGTATGGCTCATCCGTTTGTTTATCTAACTGTGATGAGATGGCAACTTTATAATAAGCGTAACTGCTCTATTAACCGTAGTCTATGGATATTTGCGATGCCAGAGTCAGAGCTAACACGCTGTCATCTGCATAGGTAAACTGAAACTTAGGTCACTAATCCAGATTACAACCCAATTATTATGGCGGTATATTTAAAGATTTAGGTTGCCATCCCGACAGGCTTATAGCCGTACCACCTAGTTAAGGTTGTTTTGTCGCCATTTACTTAATAAAGGAAAAGGCCGTAAGAGTCAGTATTCTTTCTCCGCCCCTGGACGGAGAAGAATACTAACCCCTATTTTCAGAAACATGTAAAGCAAAGTAGTTGTTCTTATTAATACTAGCTGAGGTTAAATGGTCAATTATGGATGCTTAATCTAGAATAAAATTATATATATTTTAATTAGCATATAAGGTATTTTCCTTGTGATGTATTTAATTATCATTGTTATTAAGCTTATTCGAACGTCACATAAGGTCAAAGTTTTAATAACGATTCAATAGGTAATTCCAGTCTAGTTTATGTGTATAAATATTATATAATCTCAGTACGTAAAAAAAAAACAAAATTGCCACTGACAAGTTATTATAAATTAAAGATTGAATAGATATATGTTAATTTCATGTTCACTAGATATTAAATAAACATACCAATCACAATCAAGCAGAGGAGGATTTTAGGGTTCAGCAATCAAAAATTGTCACTGTTCTATCATAAACCCTATTTTTGTTCTTGAGGTTGAAACACCTCATAAACGGGATGTGCATAAAGTATTTCAACCGCTTGTGGGCTCTTATTGGGGTAGTATGGGACTGCCGTGTGATACGTCCACACTCTCCTACAGTTTACTTGATAAAATCAGCCCAGTGTCTATATACTGCCCGAAACCTAAGGTAATAATAAGTATACGAGAGCGGTCCGATAAGTAGCCTTAGCCTTACCGCCCAATAGCACTATTATCGCAAGAGCTACTGTAAAATTTCCAGCTGAATCGAATGCGTAGTTTTATTTTGACCACGTGTGAATTTGAGAAAAATGGAAAAGAGCAATATCGGTCGGTGATTCGATTCTTGTTTTAGAAAAGGAAATCGCGCGGCGAAATCTAAGGACACTTGGATGCAGTATAAAGTGACTCTTATCTTTCGACAGCGACCGTCAAAAATTGATTAAACCAGTTTCAATGTGGTTTTTGGTGAGCCATGCCCAGGTGCCCCGAAAACGGCTACCACGGAGGATATTGTGACAAAAATCTATGATGTCGTATTAGCAGGCCGCCGATTGAAGGTGAGTGAGATAGCTGGGACAGTAGGCATCTCAAAAGACTACGTGGGTCATATCCTGGATTGCATTGGGCATGAGAAAGCTGTGGGTGCGATGGGTGCCGCGTTTGCTTACCCTGGACAACAAGCGTAACCGTGAAACCACTTTAGAGTAGTATTTGACGATTTTTAAGCGCAATTCGAAGTAGTTTCTGCGTCGTTTCGTGACCGTCCACGAAACATGGATAGATTGGTACATACCATAGACCAAGGAACAGTCGAAATAGTGGACTTCATCCGGCGAACGTGTTCCGAAGAAGGCAAAGACTGTTCTATCGGCCGGAAAGGTGTGACCACCGTTTTCTGTGATAAAAAACGTGTGATCTACATCGACTTCCTGGAGAAGGGCAAAACGGTCACAGGGCTCTACTATGCCGAATTATTGGACTAATTCGACACCGAATCCCAAAAAAAACGGCCCCATTTGGCGAAAAAAGTGCTCGTCCATCATGACTACGCACCGGCTCACACCTGCGCCATCACCACGGGCAAATTGTAGAATTAGGCTATAAACTGCTGCCCCATCCACCATATTTTCCGCATTTGGCCCCGCGCGAATTATTTTTGTTTCCAAATTTGAAAATAATCACTTGCTGGACAGAAATTTGAGTCGAATGAGGAGGTTATCGCCGCCACGGAGGTCTACTTTGCAGACCTTCAGAAAACGTATTTTTCAGACGGGTTAAAAAAGTTGGAGCATCGCCGGATCAAGTGTATCGAACTCAAAGGGGATTATGTTGAGAAATAAATCGCCACTTTCCAAAATTTTTGTTTTTTATTTGTAGGCTACTGTAGTAGTTTTTACCGAACCACCCTCATATTTTTGTAAATATACAAGAATGATTTTGTCTTTTTAGACGAATTAGTGTTGTTGCTATACATGCACAGAGCTTACTGGTAAAACCTGATACCGAATACGTAGATACGTAGGTCAGTAGTTCTTTGACAAGCAGCGTTTGTTAACAGCAAAGGAAAACTATTGCATAGTAGCTGCAGAAGTGTTTTAGTATAAGTGCATCATGTCATTCCATTATATTATTATTATTACAGAAATGCCTAAGAGCCCGCGATGGCCAGACCTTCGTCGTATAAAAGCTGAAAACCAGAAAAGCCGTCTGCCTGTCCTCTATTTCACAGCAATTAAATTGAGTACCTCAAATTTATTTATATATACTAGAATTATTTTATAAACCTTTACTCCCTGTTACCTGCCAAAGTAATCATAATCCAAACTCCATAGTTACTGATCGTTTTTATCTGTGTTGGGTACATGCACAGAGAAACATTCAGCTTTTATAAAAGGACGAATGTTTGGCTATCGTGGGTTTTTGTTCTAATAGGTCTACATGTTAATTTTAAGATTTAGATATATCTCAATTTATTTATAACGCTCACACTTAAGAAGAAAAAAACTGTTATTATATATAAATAAAGTGATCATACAAAAACCGCAGATGTTAAAAAACTAGTTATCAATAGTATGTATGCTTAATTAACATACACATATTACATCAATACATTCCGAGAAAAAACCACTGAGAACCTTTGCTTCTATATATAAATACTAGGACCAATGAACAGGAAATCATATAGATCAGAACTGGCATTGCGACAACATTTAAAATGAAGTTGCTTTTAGTTGCACTGTGCTT
This sequence comes from Malacosoma neustria, assembly GCA_963693495.1. Lineage (NCBI taxonomy): Eukaryota > Metazoa > Arthropoda > Insecta > Lepidoptera > Lasiocampidae > Malacosoma > Malacosoma neustria. The sequence goes on from OY856389.1 coordinate 8,120,303, forward strand.
GGTGTCGAGCGCTTTAGCTCAAGATAAATACGACGATATTGATTTCACTGAAGTGCTGAATAATGATCGCCTGCTGACTGCATATGGTAAATGCCTCCTCGATAAAGGACCCTGCACCCCTGAAATTAAGCAAGCCAAAGGTAAGATTTATTTTGAAAATTCATCTTATTGAAAAAAATTGGTTTGATCTCTCATCTAATTATTTTTTATGAAAAAAGTTTACATTTTGAACTTCAATCTAACTCCTGCCACTATCCGCACAAGTATACAGACTCTTGCAGCCGGGGGTGGACTGTCGTAAAAGGCGACAATATAATCCTAGGTGGTAGGGCAAGTCAGTCTAGATGGCAATCACCTCTGGTCCCTAAATATGTCCAGCATAATAACCAGGTTCTAGTGGATCTTCGAGATCGGCAGCGCGTCGCCAATGCCTCAAATGTTGCTAACTTCTATAGGCGGTAGTGACCGCCTGCTATCGGGTGACCGTTTGACATGCTGATCTCAGCTATAAAAAAAGAGATTGTAGTTTTGAATACTTGTGTCACAACAAACTTGTGTTCTAAGCTTGTTTGAAGGGGTAAATAGATGTGTTAATATTATCATTCATTGTGAATAATAAATATATAATGCGCCTTCTGCTGCTCAAAACCACTGCAGGTTTAACCTTGTATGCAAATTCTCCATAGCATAGCTACAAATTTAATATATATTTCAACGAGTCTCTTATTTCCACGAATTTAAAATAGTTTATTAAAAATATGTTAAAATTTAGGACATAAACAATTCTCAAGTATACTTGAGCATTTCGTTTTCACATATTGTATTATTGAAGTACACTAAGTGTAATTTGTTAGTACTATACGCACGCTGCGGAAGCAATTACTTGGATTGAATAATAACCAATTTTTTGCGTGGTGTATCCAATAGTTGTTTTGCTACTTAATTTTACGTGAAAGTCATATTCTAATGGTAGCCTAAGAAAATGGAATCATTTGAAGTCTTATTAAACATCAAAGATAATTCGTATTTAAGCCTCGGCTTTATTAAAGTAAATGGTAAACCGCAATCATCTTTATTAAAACAGGATCAAATGACGTAATTTGATTAGTTTTGAAATAATTTTACATATGTCATATATCAAAAAAAACTAGATATTAAATTCTCCATGTCAAATTGTTATATTCTCTTAATTACATTGTTTTAATTCATTACAAAATTAAATGTTAATATTTAATGGCTTAAATTACTTAGTAAGTACAGTTGTAAAGTACTTAAATTACATATGCTGTTGGTTACAGAGAAACTGCCTGAGGTGTTGGCTACCCGTTGCGCTAAATGTACAGACAAACAGAAGCAGATGGCCAAACAGCTAGTTCAGGGAGTAAAGAGTTCACGACCAGAACTGTGGATGGAATTGGTGAGCAAATATGATCCCCAAGGAAAATACCAACAATCTTTTAAAGATTTCTTAGAACGTTGAAAAATACCAAACATAATAAAATAAAAAACTTTTATTATTAAAATATGATAATTGTATATACCATTGTTTAGTATACGTCAAATATTAAAAGTAATTGAATGTATTGCGATTTTATCTGTGATTTAATAAAGGTTATTAAAAATTAATACTTTTTATTTGAATTATTTATTATATTCCTTCAATGCTTTTCTAAATGTTTCATAGCACACCCAACCTTGCGAATGGTACTTTTTAGCTTCTTCCCATATATAACTAAAAGTTTCATCAGTAAATGACTCTCCTGCTGCTTCAAATACCCTCCTAACAACAGACGGTTCGCGTTTTTCGTACATATCTCTATGATTAACGTGGAGAAGAGTCAAAACACTTGGACACAAACAAGACTTCATATCAGATTCATGGGGAAGACAAGTGCGATCAGCTCTTGTACAGCGTTCTGGTGTTATGGGATAATCTAGGTCAAAGTATCTACCAGAAGGTAATCCAGCCATAAATCTATTATCAGCAGTTTGACCAGGTTTAACCATTTCAGTGTACGTTGTTTTAAAATCGAGACATTTATAAGGGACATCTGGTACTTTTGGCATTTCTGGTGATGGTTTACGGTAATTAATAACGTGTACAAAAATTTTGTATTCAACTTTAGACCCATCAAAAGCATTCCACATAGACAGCAAAGGTTCTATTAAATCAGGATCGAATCTTATGAGTTTTTCAGCACACATGTCATATACAATTCCTTTTGATAACCAACCAGATTTATCATTGTCCAAATATTTCATTTGTAAATAAAAATTTCGGAAGAAAGTCGGTAAAAATCGTTTAGATAAACCTTTTCTTAATGTGTTCAGATGTTTCAAGCATTTTCTAAAAAAATCGCGATCTGGATTTATTTCACAAGTTGTAAGACATTCAGAAAGATTACTAGGTGGTTTGAGTTTTCCAAAAGTGTAACCTTTTGGTACATTGTAAATATTGTCATTAGGAGCCAGGACTTTGCCAATTCGAGGTTGGTTAACATATTGGTTGTTAGCTTGTATTGTATTTATAATAGAATGATTTGCAGTTCCTAATGTCACTCTATCGTCAGTCAAACAACATTTTGCATAAGTTCCTCTTTTATCTACAAATGTTCGATGTCCATATGTAACGTCAGGCCTGTATGTAAGAGCACAGTAATTTCTTTCTAATTGTGCACCAGGACGTTTAGATGATGGAGTATTATCTGGATATGGAACTTTGGGCATAACAATGTCATAGAGTCGACCGTGAAATGTTGTTGGTTTCCCAAAAGTTTTGTATGCATTGAATCCTTCTGGAAGCATAGGTACGGGGTCCCTTACCTTTCCTAGTGGCGCTGTCCAATATGACTTGTACGTTGTTTCTTTTAAATCATCAACGAGAATTTGAAATTTTGTTTTCATAGGAGGATTTATAATCTTAGCCATATCACCAAAGGGACCAGCAAAGCGTTTATCGAAAGGTATAGGATGCCGCAAAGGTGGTAGTGGTCTGAGTTTTGCTGGTGGTAGGATTGCATCACTCATTAAAGCATCGACTTCATCTTTCAGCGAGTAGTGCTCTAGTGTGTCACTTACTCGATCATCGGGTTGCGATGTTCGTATTCCCGCAGCACAAATATTGGGGTTCCTTTCGAAGAACATTCCATTATTTCCTTTACCACCGGATGTGGATCTTTGACAATCTACGGGCATTTTTTACTACAAAAAATATATTTCCACGGTCAATAAACAATTCAAAAGATTATAAAATGAATTTGCCATTTTATGTCATTTATGTCACTCAAAACATTTTTTTCTTTTATAAATGAAGAATAATTAATACAATAATTTACGTAAACAAGAAGTAATTCTATCATTGACTTCAAGGGTTATCCGGTAAATACTTGAGTCATACTAATCAGTCGTTAATCGGATAATATACATTTTGTATTATGTTCACGTCTACAAAATTATAATTGAAATTCGCATGTAGTACTTATGTTGGCAATGACAAACAATTCCTTTTATATAATTATACCATACTGTTCCCTTCAGTTCTAGTTTAGCTTGAGTAATGTTATGTAACCCTTCTATTTTTGTAATTAATTAATTAGTATTAATATTAAATATTTTACATACTTTTGTGGCGTTTAATAACGCACCTCTTTTTATGATGCGAGATCCAGAAGGCACGACATTTTGGCATAGAGATAATTTGTGACAAGAATAAAACAAAAAAGCAACAACGCCTATTGTCAGTAAAAGATATTACCTCGAACCACCGATTCTAAAATATTATCGATTTATCAGAGGCTTTGTTTGTGTAGCGTCCAGTCATATATTTCTACTAAATAAGTGTTATAATTCTTGTAATTATTTGAGTTATCAAATATACGAACTGCTGTAAATTGCAACGTGTTGTATTTATATGGTAACAGTTTAGTTGGAGTGAAAAGGGTATTTCTCCTGTAAATTAGCAGGGACTCTATTCAGAGCCCCTCACTTTTATAGAAATATCTTTTGTGTTAAGTTAGGCAAGTACATTAATTTCAAGATGAAAATTATTTCTTGCCTCCTTTTTTCTATGGTAACACTGGTAATGGCGGATTTTTACAACCCTCGTTACGATAATTTTAATGTCAAACCATTATTGGAGAATGACAGAATTTTGCTTAGTTTTATTAAATGTTTCTTGGATGAAGGACCATGTACACCGGAAGCTAAGGATTTTAAAAGTAAGTGCTTGTTTATCTATATTTTGTAAATAGCGTGCTTTGTGGATTTTTCATTTTTAAATGCTTTTTGTGAATCAACATAATTATTACTATTTCTTGAGTGTGATATTAAATACTATATGGTTTCTTAATTGTCGTTTTTCTATATTAGCCAAGACACGTCTGTACGTTATATTATGGATACAAAGAAAATATCTTGAGTAGCCTTGAACAGATTAGCTAGATTTACTAAAATGCAAGAATCCTCATTTTAAAGATAATTGTCCCAGGAGAATCAAGAATAGAATCCCAAACAGTGCTTCCAGATTCACTGTAATTACAGTAGATTTACTGTATTTTATACTTTTCTACTGTATACTGTAATGATAAAATACAGTGTATGAAAATACTGTATTAATTTCCGATCATATAAATTTATCAAATCTAATACGTAAAACTTAACGCAACCTAATCTAGAACCCAGAACCACTGACCTTTATTTATAGATAGACAATGTAGAGTAGGATTGTTACATATAGTTTACGTGCAATGAATTCCCCGATGAATCAGAATAGAACTAAGGCCGGGACTTCACCATAGCGGAGACGAGACGAGCGGAGAGGAGAGATGTGAACGGTGTGCAGTGATCGATGTCACCCTCACCCCTCCCGCCCGCCAACAACCCGCAGAGCCTCGCGCGCACCGAATATGCTGGCTTGACGTCGTAAGGGGTGACCTGGAGTGATATGTATGCCAATGGGCTCACTACCAGTGATGCTGAAGACCGTGCGAAGTGGAGTAGAAACAGTCGGAAAGCGGACCCCGGGCACCGAAACGAAAGTTTGGGTTACAACCGGGATATAACGCTGGGATAATGATGATGACTATTAAAGGAAACATGTTAGCTCAGCAAGCCATTCGTCGAAATTTCGAAAACTGGGACAAATTTAATCCCACTAATGAAATGATTTCGAGGATGATGGCAAACATTTATCAAAATCATGAGGAAATTATTTTAGAATAACTAACAATAATATATATTTACAAATAAACTAATATAGCAGCTTATTTTTTTAATATTAACAAAGTTTTACTGTAATTTTACTGTAATCGATTTTGAAATCTGCTGTATTGTTTTAGGAAACTACTGTATTTTTTAGCTGATATCACTGTAATTTTACTTTTGGAATCTGGAAGCACTGATCCCAAAAGAGTTGTTTTGTTCAAATTAAATAATTTGTGTAATTCATAAAAAAAAGTTATGCAGTCTTATAACAATTAAAGATTTTGATAATAAGAATTTCCAGGTGATATTTTTAATGTAATTTTCGAACATACAGGTAATTTATGAAGTATTCTGTCCGATTCACTTTTATGTTTAGATTAATGAATTTTATGCTATAATTAAAACGTGATCGAACAATTTATGAATATGTTATTTTTTTAATTGATATTATTATTTATAGGAGCGATACCCGAGTCCTTAAGAACTACTTGTTCCCGGTGCACACCAAAACAAAGGGAATTAATCAGACTAGTAGTTCGAACAATCCAACAGAAGTATCCTGAAGCTTGGAACCAACTTACTTATAAATTCGATAAAGATCGAAAGTATAAAGTGTCCTTTGACCAATTTATAGCTTGAAGAAACAAATGAAGTAATTGCTATTTTAATTTTGTAGGAGTCTTATTTCAAAATAATTTTAGTGTTCTCAGTAAACATATGTACACTCTGTGTTTTAAGATTAAGACGTAACAGTCAGGAGTAACCGTGCTGCGGCGTACCTAAAAGCCTGATCCGACTCACCCTCAGGGATCAATGTATCAGTGAATCTATTAAGCGCTGGAATACAATTCCAGGCTTAAATCGTTTCAAAATGCTAGTAAAAGCCTACAACCGCAAACTTTCGGTCGAAGCACTAGCACTAAACAGGAATCAGCTGTGCACCTTAATGAGGGCGCTAACCGGACATTGCTGCCTAAACAAGCACCTCAGTATCATATAATAAGGATCAGGGATAGCAAAGCCTGCAGATTTTGTAACGAGGCAGATGAAACGCCTCTACACCTGCTGTGCCACTGCTGTTCTCTGATGCATAAACGTAATCTCATACTAGGGAAACATATGCTGGAACCAGATGATATACGAGCAGCTCCTGTTAAAAAACTGCTTCGTAACACTAACGAAGCAGGCTTTGCCAATAAGCTTTAGTAGCCTTTCGAAATAAATAAATAAATAGGAGTGATTTTTGTCGTCACGACTTTTATATCACTCATTATCCAAATTTATTCTTAAATATTAGATTTTCTCTACTCTTGTCCGGTGAATGGAGTTTACAAATATCATACGTCGTTACGGAAAGTCTTCATAGTCACGGCTTCAAAAGTCACTCTTGACATTATTATATTTCTGTAATGTGTCCGTTTTATACGCCACAATTTATCTATTTTAAGTTTTGTATTGCAGATTTAGTTATTTTAATATTTTATACTAATTTTTATGTTAAGAAATAATGATTAAATTGATATTATGAATAAAGAAGAAAATTATAATTAAACAATCTATGGTTGTAAGACATGTCTGAATATTTATATTCTCTTAAGCTATATTTCCTCACAACGGCCACAACGGCAGGCGGCTCCTCGGTGTAACTCCGGCTATAGGTCAGAGTTTGGTGGTTGGAGAAGGCGCACGTGCTGTTTTGTGTCGCCTCCTTAAGTCCTGGATTGAATTGAGAGAGCGCTGAGGGGTCAATATCCTGAACCCTTAGCGTAAACCATATAAGAGGCCTGTCCTACCATAAGGGGCAGAGACCCTATCTTACTGTTGGCCCTAACGCCAAGCGATATAATCACAGTGTGATTTTTAGTGGATAGACCCAAAAAATTCTACATGCCTGCCGACTTCTTCGTAATCGGAAGTACTTGCTAAAGGATTTTTTCAATAAAAAAGCCGTGTTTATTAAATTTTTTAATTAATAATCAATATTTATGTCAACACAAAAAAATGTGTATATATCCAATTAAAGCTTTTGTTTACCAACTGAAATATTTAGGTATAATATTCTAATTCTATGATGATTTTTTTTACTAAAAGAAATTAAGCGCTGCCCTTGACAGACTCAATCTTGTCCTTGTATTTCTCTTGGTAAATATTATTCGGATCATATTTATGTGAAAGCTCCTCCCACAGATCAGGGCGTTTATTTACCAGGAACTTTATGACCTTATCTGATGATGACTTTTGTTTGGCAGTACATTTTGAACATTCATGCTCTAAAGCGTCGGGTAGAGTTTCTTTCAATGCTTTTCCGTCTGGTGTGCATCGTCCTCTATCAAGCAGGCAGTCCACGTAAGCCCTCAAAAGACGTTTGGATTCAAGGATTTCATCTACGTTGATGTGATCCCATTTATCAGTATATGTGGAAGATGGCTTAGACCACACTGTTGCTAATAGACAAGAAACCGCGAGACAAAACAGTAACTTCATGTTATATCTGCAAAATAAATAATAAATTATATTATTATATATGCTGGAAGAGCGCAATATAGAAATATTCTTCACGTTTAGGATAGCAGGAGTAGCGCACTAATCATATGGTTAAAAGATACCTATATTATATAGATACCTATATTATAAAGATACCTATATAAAAAAGGTTAAAAGATACCTATATTATGTATCTTATTTATAACCTTAGTAATAAATTCCATTTATCCAGTTCAATATAATAATGAAAGACTGCTTAATTTTATAGAAGATACTGATGTCTAAAACACGGACGTTGAAAGAATAAATGAAGCTCTTCTTTAGTGGCTTAATTACCAGAAAAAGTTACTGCGCCCGTATAAGACGCCTTGTCAAAGCTCATTAGTAAATCTAAGGGAAGTTGAAACCATTAAGCTGATAGTAACGATAATTGTCGTCAATATCATCTTAGCATTAAATCCCGGTTACAATCCAAACTTTCGCTTCGGTGCCCGGGGTCCGCTTTCCAACTTTCTTTTCTCCACTTCGCAAGATCTTTAGCATTCAAGATAGTGAGCTAATACTAACGATGATCACTGATATGAAAACCTTATCTTAGTTTATATATTACATTGCCGTATATAATTCCAAAATGTTAGGCCAAAGCGATTAGCCTTGTTGTGATATGACAGTCATGACACAAATTAATTTTAAAAATGTCTAACATTTTGTTAAAATTTAGCACCACAATCGAACAAACAATAATTAGCGTTAGTATAATCTAAGTTCAGGGACAGTTTGCTGGCAATTTCCACGATTATCTATTGTTTTATTGTTTTTAAGGCGCTTTTGTTATAAAATATTCCTTAATTCACACGTATTCATTATAAGTACTGAGAATTGCATTGAAATATTTGATTAAATATCTTATTTATTTTGTTAAACTGAAGTGTTTGAATGGTTAATAAATGTTATCTATCTATCTTTACATATAATACACTACATTACTAGTCCACTAATATCCATATATTGAATCAAAAAATTTGTACTTTTGATGAAAAGTATGCGGACTGGAGAGTTTGAAAATAAGCTCAGTTAAAGTGTATATGAAAGACAACCTAATGACTGTTTTTGAACCCTAAAACTACAAGCTTATTTTTTAAACTCGCAAACTACAAACTGGGGTATATATTGACCCCACGGGTTTATTAATCATAAAAACTGTTCTGATAGCAATAATCAAACTTTTAAGCAATGATTTTCGTTTTTTCGTACCAAAGAGAATGATGAAGAACAAATCTTCATTTAACGAACTACTAATTGGGGTAAATATTTAATCCAGTTAGTAATTCTAGGGTTAAAAATAATGAAATACCGTTATTGACACGTATTTGAAATATGCAATTCTATTTTGTAATGTTCAATAGTCAAACTGATAAGAAATATAATATTATTGGACTACCATTACCACCAATATATTATTATAATATATTGTCTTGTACTATAAATCATAACTTAACACTGCTTGTTCTAAAAATATTGGTTCATTAACCATTTACCAATATTTTCTTTCTTAGCAGGCTCAAAAATTGTAAATCATTATCTAATCTAACTTCTATAAAATGAAACTTGCGTATACGCACTTTATTATTAACATATAGGAAAATTATTTCCTATAGGAAAATTAAAAACAATATGTTGATACTGTAGCTAATACCTACAATCAGAATGTGAAATTAGATCAAAAAGTACGTATAAAACTTAATTTTCCTCCGAATAGGGACGGAGTAAGAATACTAACCGGCCGCGGCCAGAGATGGCCTATTGTAAAAGGCGTCAAAACAACTATAATAGTTACATAATAGAGCTCCAAGCCCGGGTGAATGGCAACTCTCATCCGTGCAGGGGCGGAGAAAGAATACTAAACTCTGCGGCCGCGGTCGGTCTGTCCTAAAAGGCGAAAAAACATCCCACCCTAGCTACGAGTTAGGGCCCTAAGCCAGTCTAGATGGCGATGACCTTTGATTTTAAGTATGCCGCCATAATAACCATGTGTTGTGTTCCGGCATTAGTGACCCAGGTTCCAGTACCCTGAGCGTCGCAAAAATCAATAGGCGATGGAAGCTAGGTACTTATTATTAAGCGGACCGTTAGCCTGTCTGCTGTTCCAAAAATTTTACTTATAAAAGACAAGTAAAATACTTAAATCTTGTGACTATTTGAATTAAAACGTGTGATCATAATTATATTTCAAGACGTTTGTAGTTATATCACGGATATGAATAATAAGTAGGCAGAACAATAGAGTAATTACAACAACCTCTAGGCTATTCGTAAAAATATAATAATAAACTCTTTATAATATGAAAGCGATATTTAAATAAACGATATAAACATGATCTGCAGTATTTTTCATGTTAATTGAAGATTACATTTTTTTATTAAATTATCTCAACGTTGTGTCAAATATTTACGTCATACATTATTATTATTATTTCGAAAGGTGTTTATGCTAGTTTGTTCGAACCTAGTATCACTGCGTCCAATTTAATGAACTATTGTGATCGCCACATTTACTATAGCTCATTGGCAAAGCCTGCCTCGTTGATGTAACGAAACAGTTTTTTTACGAAGTAGTTTACGTCATACATACATGATATATGCTTTGGATAATCGATTAGATTTCATATAATTATCAGGATTGATAGTCCCAAACTTAAAGCGCCTTTTCTGAAATTATATCTACATAAACATCTAGAAAATGAGACTACTGAACATGAAAATTGAGTATATTACTTAAAAATTCAATTTTCATTAAACATAGTTATGTTGTAAAAATAATAACAGCCCAAAAGGCCCCACTGCAGGGCTTAGGCCTCCCTCTACAGGAAATGGATAGTATTCCGGATCTCGGTATGCAGGTTTCCTCAAAACCTTTTCCTTCACCATCGGTACATGGCAATTATGCTATAAAATTCATTTTAGGCGTGATAAACTGCCTAAGCCGTGCATGTCACCGGGATCTCTGGATTAACCTCCGAATATTATACCACTGGGTTACCAGGTAGCTATAGTTATATAGCCTATCCAAATAAAGAAGATTATTATAAAAGAGCCGTATGTAAATTGATATAGATGCGTGAAAGCTAAGACGAAAGACAAATGTACCTACATTCTTGACGCAAAATACATATCTCCGTAGCTTAAAAAGTCATTACCTATTCGCAATTAATTATTACTAGTCTATTTCCAAAATATTTGTATATTTATCGTCTACGCAATCCTAACCTTTTAATCAGACTGTGGTACATTTTTGGTTGTAGGGACACCTGTAAAATAAAAAAAAATATGTGTATGTGCAATTCACATACAGCAGAAGTGAAACTTCAGAAAAATAACCTACGAGAGAATGAGATAAACATAGAATATTGGAGTATTAGGATAATTATGGTTTATTATTTTTATAAAGTTCAGAAATATTTATGTAAAATATTACAATTTATATATTAGTGCATAAAAGCTACAATAGCCTGAACAAAGAGGAGACGAAGATTATAGGAAGCACGTCCTATATACGTTTGTCTCTTTTCGTTTCATTTCAAAAATTATATTTCGTTTATAATACAATTAAATAATTTTTACATTACATGCTATTACAACGTATGCCATATACCGCTAGTAAATAATAACAATTTATAAAACTTACCGATTGAAAATAGTTTCCCAGTTGAGTTGTACCGACCCTTCGCTGGGCTTTGATAGGTTTTCTGCATCTATGCAGCCATTTATACTGTCCACCCACTAGTACCGTGACGCCAATGAAGCATTGCAATACTTAGGTCTAACAATGGTGTTACCTAGCACGGAAGATTAATTAACGAACTGTAAACAAGTTGGTAATGAAATTATAATTCCTGATAATGTAACATTGTTCATAAGTAAATATTTATATTGTAGTTTACCATGTCCATCCCTTTCCTAAGGAGTCGTAAAAGGCGAACTTACTTCGTTGTTAATTCGCAGACGCAAAAGAAATTATCATTTGTTTTCTTTACGAAATTTGAAAGTCAGGCAGTACGGCTAATAAAAATAGATAAATCCTGTCTTGAATATGTTTCATTTAATTTCAATCCAACAGGTTTTCTTCTGCATTTGTGTAAAAAAAGTAATAGATATCGAACGGTATTTATGCAAAAAGCATACAACTTCGATGACATTTCATTTCAATGTCTAACGGTACATTCCGGTAGCAAATGCTAGTTTTGAATTTTAATAATTATTAAGTAATATCCATTCGATAAAATCTTATAATAATTATGATACTAAACCAAAACTCTTTATCCGTAAACTTTTTCGAGCTATTTCCTTTGTAGATAAATTAAATTATAAATAACGTAAATTCAATTCCTGGTAATGCCTTTGTTTTGGCATAAAAACTGTAATTAATATATTAAATTCTCATTATAAATTATAATCGTGCACAAATTTTTGGCTGGAATTAGTTATTATTTAAAATTATCATTTAATATCATATATAATCGTTCATAGTACCTAAGTGGTAGTAGTAAGTAAAAGAAAGATGAAAGAAAAAAAATTCACTATACACCTTATATTATAAGTTAACAGTTTAACACATGAAAATAGGTCATTCAAGAAGAAAACTTTTCCTTTGCTCCGTGCAGGGGCGGAGTTACTTTTATGACCAAGGTCACTATGTCGTATAAGGCGACAAAATAAACCGCGCTAGGTGGTAAGGCCACAACCCCGTCTGGGTGGCAACCACGCCTTGGTTTGCCACCATAAAAATCTTGCGTTGTATTTCTGTACTTATATGGGGACAGCAGCATGTTATCGGTGCTCCTAGCAGCGCAAACGTCTATAGACGTCGGTAACTGCTCACTTAATAGTGGGCCGTCAGCCTGTCTATTCTTGCTCGGCAATAAAAAAAAATAACCAAAGGGATTAGAAAATAATAAAAGGTTAAAGCATTCAGTAGTTATTAAACTTACTAAATTACGTCTTGATAAGGCCCTCTTCCTGATCAGATGCTTCTGTTCAAGTCAAAAGTACCTCTACTAATAATTTGGTTAGAAAAATGCAGACCTCAAGTTCACACTCAAAATTTATAATTAAAATTCTCTTAGAGATATTACTTATTTTGACATAACTTCTACAGCAATTTTGCTTACAGAGTTCTTGGGCAACTTGATTTAATTCATTAAATTCTTAAAATTGTTACACAAAGAGTCTTAACTGAGAGATTATACTATCATAATGTTCGACATGGGTGAGGGCTATATTATCTTTTAATTCTAAAAAAAATGAATAGTGTGAATTCCTTACAAACTGTGAATCTAGCAGAAGTAGCCCATTTGTGCACTGCATGCAAATTCGGACTCTATTTTTTACGTTACATGAAGTACGAAAAGATAATTGTCACCATGATATGTAATTATAAGGCGGCTATATCAAGAAAAGAATTTTCATACATGAGCACCGATGTAATTCTTTCTCTAACTCCGGCTTTATGGAATTTATCCATTTTAATCCGTAATGTTCCTTATTCCGTTCGTTTTGGGCATGGTGGTGTAACACAAAATAGAGACATGAATAGACTTGTCACACATGTATTTCAAGTATTGTGGGGGAAAATTTTTAAATTTGATGTAGTCTTGTACACGATTGACAAGATATGTTTTAAAGCACACATTTTTTTTTATTGTTTGAGCGTATTTTCAAAAGATATTATGTATAGAAGCGGTCTTTTGGAATTTGTTATCTGTTATGATCGTTTTGTTGAGTTGAATTGAATAAATAATATTTATAAAAAAAAAATAAGTTATTCACACGATCTTAATAAAATTATTTGCTAAACTAACATAATTGACCATGTTACATAAATATTCAACTTAGGGCTGTTCCCTAAAAACCCAGATCACTAGTAGTAATATATAGATCGTTTCAGGAAGCATCATTTCCTAATTGAGCTAATCTTAAAGTAGCAGAGCGCTTGTGTTCTGAGTGCTAGACAACTAGGCAATAATAATAATAAATCTTTTATTTTGTTCTCCTTACAAATATTTACATACACATTAAGTGTTAAATAAATAATTTTTTTATTATATTGTTTGTAAAGTCCCATTACGGGTAAAAGCCATCTCCAACTTGTTGCAAGTCCTTATATCCTTAGCTTTGGCCATCCAGTTGGTGGCAGCTGTATCTAAATAATCGACGAAATAATCGTCGACCCACTGTTTAACAAATCGGCCTCTGGCTCTTTTGCCGATGGTCCTGCCCATATTGTCGTCTTCTTTGTCCATTTTTGTCTGGAAGGCGTGCGACATGTCCTGTCCACTTCCATTTAAGGCATAGTGCGTGTTGGAGGGCATCCAGGACTTAGGTTATTTTTTTATTGACTTGTTTCTAACTCTATCTTTAAGTCTTATCTGCAGTACGCTCCTTTTTTATGGTACACTGGTATAGTAATCATACAATTTTCTTTTGTAAACAAATATTATACATAAACTCTTGTAATTGGGACAGAAATCTAACCCGTAATCTTTGCTCACCTCGGACGTGTGAAAGCCATTTTACCACGGAGGTCAAATATATGTATGAGGAAGTTGGAAATATCTTTATTTCGATGAAGTATTCATTTATTGCGGAAGTTTAGATAGCGATGATGTTTCCTTAATAATAAATTTAATTATTTTAAGTGAATTGATGATTCTTTACTTTTATTTTCTTACACGGCAGCCTTCATACCCGTGACATTGCGGATAAATTGCGCCTTCGCTGGTACGGCTACTTACGTGGCGAACAAGTATCTGGTCATGCCGCCACCGCCGGGCACCGGTAGGAGGATTAGACAGAAAAAGTGCTGGCTTGACGTCGTAAGGGTTGCGTACCAATGGACTGACCACCAGAGATATCAAAGATCGTGCGAAGTGGAGAAGAAAAAGTCGAAAAGCGGACCCCGGGCGCCGAGGCGAGAGTTTGGGCTGCAACCGGGATTCAACGCTAAGATGATGATGACTTTTATTTTCTTACTCTATTCATATTCTTATTGCGAAATTATCTTTTTCTTTTTTGAAGCCTGAGCTACTGTGGGGTAAGATCACAAAATTAAATTTTAGTGCGCTTTTTCAGCGGTACTCTTCCTCAATTTGCTTTTCTCGACAAAAAACAGGCACAAGGAATTATGGAATAAATGTACTTAAATTTATAAATATGAAATTATTTGTTAGCTATTCAATGTCGTAAATATTTTAGCCAAATTGTGCATTAATTTAATTTTATACACAAAGGATATTTTATATTTCTATAGACACATTGATTAATATTTCATATCAATTGTGTTGTGATTTCTCACTTCTCATTTACTAAAAATATTAAAAAGTTTGACTTTAAACTTTTTTTTACCTCTTTATTTTTTAAGGGTCTTTGTTTTTTAATACATGTCAGTCCTACATAGCTACTAATTATTTTATACTTTCTTGTTAAAATGACACTTAATTTTCAAAACAACTTCTTTGCGTTTACCGAACTAGGTTCTGTACTGCAAACCTTACTTAAAATAATACTATTTATAAATTAAGCTAATTCATTATAAATACTAAATATTAAAACAAATACTCTAATATGCGAGGCGTGCATCTTTAGAAAACAAAGTATCGTAATTTATTAGCGATTATTTACTATGCTTTTATTTATATAGTTTCATTTGTATGTTTGTTGGTTGGTTGGTTTGTTTGTAACTGACTCGACTTTGGCCCACTTTAAATATTCAAATTTCATTTAAACGTTGTACATTTATCATGGACCCATACAATATAATAATTCGATAAGATCATCTTATTTTTCTGATTAGGATTGCCAGGATTTAAAATTTAGCCGTATGTTTGGTATATATGCTAAATACGAGTAGTAGTGCTCGTATTTAGTACCTACTACCTGTTTCTCTAGTATTTTTTATTGCTGTGGGACAGAAGACAGGCTGACGGCCCGCTTAGAATTTAGCAGTTACCGTCGCCTATGGGTGTTTGCAACGTCAGTGGCATCGGGAATACGCTGCTGTCGCATAAGGGCACAGGAACTTGGGTCACTAATGCCGGACACATGGTTATTATGGCGGCATACTTAAGATCAAAGGTCATCGCCATCCAGACGGGCTTAGGGCCCTAACTCGTAGTTACGGTGGGTTGTTTTGTCGCCTTTTACGACAGGCCGATCCCGGCCGCAGAGGTTAGTATTCTTTCTCCGCCTCTGCACGGATAAGAATGAATCACGAAATGTGAATGAAAAAGTGACGCCCAGGCACACAAGGCTCTAAGTTGATTATAATGGTAAAAACGGACGTGTTTTGCTATTTGTATATTTATACACGTTTTTTCCCATAAAGTCATTGCGTAAACGCTATAAGGTTAAACTGCATAAAATGATATGCCATTAAACGACAATTAAATGAAGGTTCGTAGCAGGGTGATTGCGAACGGAATTAAGTCATACATGTCATGAAATATACGATATTCATTTTCATCATTTAATAACCTAACAGAAAGTGATGTTAAGCTAATTGCTTTTTTCGTATAAGTATTTCATTTCAATATAAAACGAGTGTGACTGTTGTCCTCAACTTCAGAAGGAAAACCCGAATTCCTTTCCTTTTACTTACACTAGTAGGCAGAGTATTAGATTTGTATTTTTCTCGTTAGCATTGACAAAACGGCCTGAACACAGATTGTACGATGCCGGCCGCGGGCCGAGATTGCACCGTACGGGAAGGAAGGATCGCTCGAGAGCAGTGGACTGTATGGGAGAGGAATGGGATAGGAGCGGTGGCAAGAGAGACACGATGTCTTGCAACGGGCAAAGAAATTCGCACCGACCTTGTTTTCACCCCTTCCCGGTTCGGTTCAGGTCGTTGAGGAACTGTTGCACGGCACCAGCTATAGCAAAACACTGAAAACAGATTGAATGGCACGGCCAATTAGAGTAACCAGGGAGATCGAACGTCGACCGTCCCGTCCAGTTATTTATAAATATTGCACACGGTGCAAAAGGCGGTTATCTCATGTCAAACGTTGACACAAGAACAATTTCTCGTCCCACCCTCGCTTTCGCCATTATTACCTCACCGAGAGTGAGGGTAGATAACAAAAATCAGGTGGCGGGATTTCAAATACCCCTATGCAAGCACCGAACACAGATAATTGTAAATAGTAAAATGCGTATGGTTATTATATTTGAAAACCCTATCAAGAGTTTCGTAGCCAAAGCAACATATTGGTCCCTCAGCTGTACTCAGATTTCCTCACGAACTTTTCTTAAACATAGTAATTTATTTTCCGAGACATAGCAAATTATTATTTTATTGTGCATATTGGACAAAGAGAAACTGCCTAAACCATGCATTTCATGATGGCATTCAAACCCGAGACATTACTCTTCGAGTTTATGCCAGTATGTACATCATGGGTTACAGCTCTAGCTATCTAAGAATACATCATTATTAATCTCATGATGGTTTAATAAAAAAATTTCAAAGTAAGATTGAACTGTCGAAGTGCACTGTATTTTCTTTTCATAAATAAATATATTTTGTGGAAGGTTAATATCAAATTGAGTGTAAAGTTAGATATATAAAAGAGGTTTTTATTTTACCTACTACGCAAGAATTCGTATAAGTGTCTTGAATAATAAATTTTCACTTCGCATCGAAATTTATTAAATAATTTTTTTTATTGCTGAGGAATAACGGATAGGCTGACAAACCACTCAGTGGTATGCAGTTACTGTTGCCTATAGATGTTTGCGACGCCAGGGGCTCCGCAAACACGCTACTGTTCCGTAGGGGTACAGGACCTGGGTCACTAATGCCGGAATACAACACAAGGTTATTATGGCAACGTACTCATGGACCCAGGGTGCTTGCAATCCAGGCGGGCTTGGAGGCCTATCACGTAGCTTTGGGTAATTTTGTCACTTTTACAACAGGCCGACCCCGGCCTCAGAGGTTAGTATTCCCGTTAGTATTCTCGTTAGTATTCCCGTAAAAATTTACCGTAAACAATATTCGACATCTTCTTAACAAGCCTTCGATGCCGATGTAGACTTTCAGCGTCTCCGGTGGGGGTGTGGGGGGGATTGGTTGATGCTATTTTAAAAACGCTGATTCACATTGTTATGTATGCATTGAATGGAAAAATTATTATGAGTAATACATTCACGTGTTGACTGCATCGTCTAGAACCTACGTCATTACCAAACTTGAATTATAATTAATTTAATTTAAAATTAATTCTGTTCATATTTTTAGACTATTTATGAATTGAATGTAATTTTTTTATTTTTATACATACATAGAGTTAAAGCTTATACTAGTAGTAATCTTCTTATTTATCTCTATACTTATTTAAAATTAAATATCACCAGGAAATACCCTAGGTTGCCTCACGATATTTTCCTTATAATATACACATAACGCGAGATCTAGGAATGTAGAAGACAGTCCGAAGAGGAGTAGAAAAAGTCGGAAGACTGATCATGGGCACCGAAGCAGAAGTTTAGATTGCAACTGAGATTTAACGTTAGGATGATGATGATTACCCGCAAGAAAAACTACCTAAGCGGCACATAGCATCGTGCATTCAAACCTGTGGCCTCTATTTTGGTGTAATACCATAAGCCAGCAGCTAACTTAACGTGCTTACATAGCCTATAAAAATATGTAAATGTTAGTATAAAAAACAAAATGTTTATTCTTTACTTTTTTTATTGACAATATAAATTTAGCATCTCGGTCAGTTATTAAAGTCACCTTTTATTGTATAGCTTCTTATATTTATTCTTAATTTAATACCATAACAGGTATAAGGCAGTTTAAAATAAAAATAAAGAGACTTAGATTGTAAATTAACATTTTAATCTCGCCCCAAGCAAATTCCTAACAACAAATCCACAGACACGACAATACTAAACCGTGCGTAACAATTAAGCTAGCCGCATCGTTATTATAAAATCAAAAATTAGCATAAAAATTACGAACATGTGCTTTAATAGCTTTTATTTGAGCTTTTAACTTATTTATATTAATGCAGTAACTACGCCTTCTTTTAACTAATGTTTTATTTATCCAATTAATATCCAACATTTTAAACAACTTTAGAGTCTAGAAATATGATGCTGAGTATGTGTTGATGTCTTTGTTATTACACAAAATAAAAATAACAAGTTATGAAATATATCTTGCAAAATTCTATCTCATTACCGTAGTCAGTAATTAAATCACCACCTGTTTGTTATATAAAGGTGTATCTTATGGTAGGCAGTTTCCTACAAATGCAAATGGTATTTGAATTGGCAAGCATAATAACACCATATTCTAATGTTTACGTGTCTATTCGAAATAGGTGTTGAATACAAATGATGGGGGTTTCATAATAAATGCGGGTTACATAACTGTGCGACAAATTAATAATTAAATATATATATATATATATATATATATATATATATATATATATATATATATATATATATATATATATATATATATATATATATATATATATATATATATATATATATATATATATATATATATATACCTAGTCAGGTTATAAGTATTGTCACACAGTAAAAACTTTTCTTTTAGAATTTTCGTTTATCGTACCATCAAACGATACAATGAAGACTCTAGTGTAGATGACAGGTCAAGAAGTGGTCGCCCTCGGTCTGTTAGGACTCCAGCAGTGATAAAAGCTGTGAAGGCACGAATTCAGAGAAATCCCAAACGTAAGCAGAAACTGTTGGCCCTTCAGATGGGGTTAAGCAGAACCACGGTGAAAAGGGTGTTAAATGAAGACTTAGGGCTTCGGGCATATCGAAGAAAAACAGGACATCGTTTGAATGCTCGTCTAATGGACCTGAGACTGAAGAGATGCCGCGCTTTGTTTAAGCGGTACGCGGGAAAAAAATATCGGGAAATTCTTTTTTCGGATGAAAAAATGTTTACCGTAGAAGAGAGCTACAACAAACAAAATGATAAGGTGTACGCACACAGTAGTGAAGAAGCGAGCAACCGTATTCCGCGTGTCCGACGAGGTCATTTTCCATCCTCGCTCATGGTATGGTTGGGAGTTTATTATATCGCTCATGGTATGTATGGAGTGTATATTATTCCAACAAGATTCGGCGCCAGCTCATAGAGCGAAGAGCACACAAGACTGGCTGGCGGCGCGTGAAATCGACTTCATCCGGCACGAAGACTGGCCCTCCTCCAGTCCAGATTTGAATCCGTTAGATTACAAGATATGGCAACACTTGGAGGAAAAGGCGTGCTCAAAGCCTCATCCCAATTTGGGGTCACTCAAGACATCCTTGATTAAGGCAGCCGCCGATATTGACATGGAGCTCGTTCGTGCTGCGATAGACAACTGGCCGCGCAGATTGAAGGCTTGTATTCAAAATCACGGAGGTCATTTTGAATAAACTTTAATGTCATAAGAATCTATGTTTTGTTAAGTTCATTTTGGTATATGAATGGTTACATAATGAATAAACTTGTTACAATTATTTTACATTAAACATGTGACAGAATTTATGACCTGACTAGGTATATATATTATATCTTGTAATCTAACGGATTCAAATCTGGACTGGAGGAGGGCCAGTCTTCGTGCCGGATGAAGTCGATTTCACGCGCCGCCAGCCAGTCTTGTGTGCTCTTCGCTCTATGAGCTGGCGCCGAATCTTGTTGGAATACCCAGTGCCTGTTATTGAACATGGTATGAGAAACAGGTTCCACAAGGTTCGTCAGGACTGTATTTTGATACACAACAGCATTCGTTTTTACACCTTTCTCACAAAAATGTACCTCTGTTAAGCCCCAATAAGAAACTCCCAACCATACCATGAGCGAGGATGGAAAATGACCTCGTTGGACACGCGGAATACGGTTGCTCGCTTCTTCACTACTGTGTGCGTACACCTTATCATTTTGTTTGTTGTAGCTCTCTTCTACGGTAAACATTTTTTCATCCGAAAAAAGAATTTCCCGATATTTTTTTCCCGCGTACCGCTTCAACAAAGCGCGGCATCTCTTCAGTCTCAGGTCCATTAGACGAGCATTCAAACGATGTCCTGTTTTTCTTCGATATGCCCGAAGCCCTAAGTCTTCATTTAACACCCTTTTCACCGTGGTTCTGCTTAACCCCATCTGAAGGGCCAACAGTTTCTGCTTACGTTTGGGATTTCTTTGAATTCGTGCCTTCACAGCTTTTATCACTGCTGGAGTCCTAACAGACCGAGGGCGACCACTTCTTGACCTGTTATCTACACTAGAGTCTTCATTGTATCGTTTGATGGTACGATAAACGAATCTTTTGGTAATATTCAAATTTTTCAGTATGTTAAAAATTTGAATTGGCGCGTAACCGCAACGATGCAACGCAATAACTGCAACACGGTCTTCTTTAAGCGTCCACTCCATATTTAAAAATGAGTAAAATTCTAAAATTTATACATTTTTATTTTCATGAACAATTCGAAATTCGAATTCAATAAACTTTTTTGTGGCCAGCATTCTAAAAGAAAAGTTTTTACTGTGTGACAATACTTATGACCTGACTAGGTATATATATATATACCGGATAAGCACAAAAAATTTCATCAAAATCGGTCAAGCCGTTTCGGAGGAGTATGGCAACGAAAACTGTGATATATATATATATATATATATATATATATATATATATATATATATATATATATATATATATATACATGTAAACGAGGAAATCCGTTCCCCTGAACCAAAGTGATCGTCACAGCTCTCAAAATATGCAAGTTGAAGTGGGCCGATCACGTCTGTCGCAGGACCATAGGAAAATTATATAATAAAGAGAATACTCTCTATTCTTCTTATTCGTGTACTCTTGACAGAGTGGTCGTAGTCATGCGTCGGTCAATTTTTGCGCCACCGCTGTTTTTGCAATGCGCCGCCATTCACATCGATGTCTGGCAGAGTGAAAGCAATCATTGATACCGGATAAAGAGAATACTAATGTACTTCAAAGTTAACAATGTGAGGGTAGATGAAGTTCTAACATGTAATGGATGATAACACAGTTTGTAGCATGAGATATGGATTGTGCTTAAATAGACACAAGCTACAGATACGTCGTAACCCAGCTTAAGATGTGATTTATGGTAGGGTTGCATTTTTATCTTCTAATAAGGCTATATAATGCCTCACTACTGCTCTTTTTAACAAAAATCCATCGAATGTTTCTAAATAGACAGTGGGTGTAACAAATATTCCGATGTCTTCTTCTTCCTGCCCTTATACGAAACTAAGTCCTCTACAAAATCCATCCATGTTTACTTTGGTCTACTTCTGGTTTTGTACCCATACTGATGTACTAACTTAATATTTTATAATAATAAAACGCTCTTATGTACAGAAATATACTTTTTAATGTCATGTTTTGATAACATTGACCTACAGACCTCTTTATTATTATTATTACTATTATTATTTGTTATTAAACGGATACATTGGGATCATAAAGTAAAAATTAATATTAAAGAGTGCACGTAGAACAAAAAGTGTAATTAACCAAAAGATCAAAAACAAAGACGATAACGATTTTATTTTATATCAGATCATAAATATTCAATTGCATATAAATTTATTTTTAGTAATACAAAATTAACATATATACAAATTAAGATAGATGTTCTAAAAGTATTTTTGTATTTATTTCAAATCTGTCGCTCATTAGTCCTTTGATAGACAACCTACGAGGCGCAACGGCTTTTTCACGTCGGAATGCTTGCGGAAGTCACAGGATGGATTCCCGAAAGAAAAGTATATTGACTGTTAAGTATCCATAACACAAGCGTTTTACTACTTATTTTACCAATAGATGGCATAGTGTGAATTCTTCCCGATCATTTATACTTTTTCATATATATATATATATATATATATATATATATATATATATATATATATATATATATATATATATATATATATATATATATATATATATATATACACACATTTCTCCTTGCAGGGGCGAAGTAAGAATACTAACCTCTGCGACCGGGGTTGGTCTATCGTAAAATGCGACAAAACAACCCTAGCTACGTGGTAGGGCCCCAAGCTGGTCTGGATGGCATCTACCCCTGGTTTATAAGTATGCTGCCATAATTAACGGCATTAGTGACCCAGGTTCCTGTACCCCTATGGGACAGCAGCGTGTTCGCGATGCTCCTGGCGTCGAAGATATCCATAGGCGACGGTAACTGCTTATTATTTAGTGGACCGTCAGCCTGTCTGATGTTCCTCAGCAATAAAAAAATACCCCAACATATATAGTCATCATCATCATCATCCTAGCGTTAGTCCCGGTTGCCACCCAAACTTTCGTTTCGGTGCCCGGGGTCCGCTTTCCGACTTTTTCTACTCCACTTCGCGCGATCTTCAGCATCCCTGGTAGTGAGCCCATTGGCACGCATATCACCCTTTATGACGTCAAGCCAGCACTTTTTGGGTCTACCCCTCCTGCCGGGGCCCGGCGGAGGCGGCATGGCCAGACATTTGTTTCCCACGTAAGCATCCGGTTGCCGTAAAACATGGCCATACCAACGGAGCCGACACTCCTGCAATTTATCTGCAATGTCACGGACACGAAGGCTACCGCGAATGCGGGAGTTCCTAACGCGGTCCTTCCGCGTCACTCCACACATCCACCGCAGCATATTCATCTCCGTGACACGCAGTTCTTGCTTGTGTCGCTCTAACACCGGCCACGCTTCACAGCCGTATAAAAGGACAGGCCTAATGATGGTCTTATAGACCTGTCCCTTCAACTTTACCGGCATCTTGGGGTCACAAATGACACCAGTTACCTCACGCCATTTGGCCCACGCGGCAGCAATGCGTGCCTTGACGTCGCAATCGATGTCACCAGACGCATGAAACACAGATCCCAGGTATTTCACATGGTCCGTGCGCTCGACCGTGTTGCCGTCTATGCGTACGGGTGTGGGATCTGTGGAGTTACAGGCCAAGTACTCGGTCTTCGCCACATTGAGCTTCAGACCACCGTTCTCAAGCGACTCCTTCCACACCTTCACACGTCGCACCAGCCTACCCCTGTCCGAATCTGCCAGCGCGATATCATCAGCATACATGAGCAGCCACGGGGGCTGCTCATGTGAGTTTCTGATGCTGTCTGACAATACGTCTAATACCACGCTAAACAGAAACGGACTAAGGACGGATCCTTGGTGCACACCGACGGTGATGGGGAAAGGTTTTGTGTCGCCAACAGCGGTCCGAACTACGGAATCGGAATCACGGTACATGTCTCGGATGATCCCAATATAGGCCTCTGGAATCCCTTTGGACCGCAATGCCCACCAGATTATCGCGCGAGGAACACAGTCGAAGGCCTTCTGCAAGTCAAGAAACAGACAATGCAGAGGCGTATTCTTCGCCCTGTATTTCTCCGCGACAGTCCTTAGGGCGAAAATAGGGTCCATTGTCCCGTGACCAGGGCGAAACCCATATTGACATTCCGAGACAGTGCACTCCTGTCGAATCCGAGAGTCGATAACCCTCTCGAAGAGCTTCATAGTGTGGGACATGACCTTTATACCGCGGTAGCTACCGCACTCCTGCACCGATCCCTTGCCTTTGAAGACTGGAGTAATGATACTCAGCCTCCATTGGTTCGGGACCGTACCGGTGAGGAGTGTCCGGTTAAAAAGGTCGGTTAAAGTGCCCACACCACGAGAGCCCATCGCCTTCCAGGCTTCGATGGGGACTCCATCGGATCCAACAGCTTTCCGATTCTTCATGCGGCGAAGACAATTCTGGACCTCTGCAGGCGTTATCAGTGGCACTAGTCCTTGGTTCGGAGGAAGATCTGGCGGCTGCACCTCTTTATGCTGCTTGTTCAGCAGCTCGTGGAAATATGAGCGCCATCTCTCCTTCACCGCGAGATCCTCGCATAACAAGTTGCCCCCGGGGTCTTTTACACAGCGGCACTTGGAGATATCCTGTGCCGCTTTGACCCTAGAGCGCGCCAACTTATATATGAGCTTCTGCCCCTCAGACGAGTCCAACTTATCGTAAAGTGGTTGTAAGTGGTCTCGTCTGGCTCTGGCTACAGCTTTCTTGGTGGCGCGTTTGGCATCTTTATATGCGTCGCGATCTTCAGGAGATCTGGACGCTTGCCACTTCTTAAAGAGGGCTTTTTTCGCCCTGGTCTCCCTCTGGACTGAGTCGTTCCACCACCAAGTCTCCTTGTCACACTTGCGTCCGCCCTTAGACACGCCAAGCACCTCTCTCGCCGACCCAAGGATAGCCGCCTGAATCCTGTCCCAGTAAGCTTGAACCGGTTCGCCCTCACCACCAGCGCACTTGTCGCCGATGGCAGAGGCGAACTCCTGGGACTTGACTTCATCAAGCAGCCACCACCTGATTCGGCGTTGAAGGCGGTCGACACATTTGCCTTTGGGCTTTACGCAGAGGTCCATGACAAGAAGACGGTGTTGTGCAGTGAGACTCTCACCGGGTATGACCTTGCAGTTGGCCACTTTGCTGATGTGGTGTCTCCTAGTGAGTAGGAAGTCGATTTGGGTAGCATTCCTCCCGCTCTTGTAGGTGATGAGATGCTCGGGTCTCTTTTTGAAATACGTGTTCACGATGGCAAGGTCGGCAACCGCACACGTATTGAGGATGTCCTCCCCTTCCGCGTTGCGGCTACCGTACCCAAATCCACCGTGAACACGCTCAAATTCCCCACATTCATCACCCACATGACCGTTCAGATCACCCCCCAAAACGATCCCCTGTGATAATGGGATTCCACGGAGCACTTCTCCGAGTTGATTCCAAAACGCTATTTTATCTGCGTCGTCACAACCGGCCTGTGGCGCATAGGCACTTATCAAGTGGGTAACTACCCCATCGATAAGCACCCTAACGACCATAAGCCGGTCGCTATGACGTTTCACTTCCAAAATGTCGTTCTGGAACTCCTCCGAGAGCACTATGGCAACCCCATTCTCCCCACCAGGTGCACCTGTGTAGATCAGCTTGTAGCCATTCCCAATGAACCGGGATCTGCTGGCCTTCCACCGAGTCTCCTGCAGGAACGCCACGGCCACCCTCCGCCTGGAGAGCACATCGGCCAACTCTCTCGCGCGTCCAGTTAGCGTGCCAATATTCCACGTTGCGAAGCGGAGTTTCCTTTTGGATGGGGCTAGTGTCTTTAGCCGTGCTCGCCCACGGCACGGCAGCCCTAGTCCACTTGTCACAGGAGTCGGGCGAAGTTCCTGCGCGTCGTTTTGCGGCGACGCCCTATCCGTGACAATACCTTTCCGTGTCCGTACCATTTTTGTTTGGCTTGTTTTGGTTTTTACGGGAGCGACTGCCGTCCGACCTCCCAACCTCTAAAGGGAAACCTAGAGGTGTCCTTCCCTCGCCGCATGCAAGCTGGCAGAGGGAGTGACCCATCAGTCGGCTTTTACGACTCCCTTGGGATGATTTGGGGTGGCCCTATTCTTTCTTCGGCCGGGACCACACGGCACACCCCAACATATATAGTAATAGGTATGAAAAAAATTTAGGTTGTTTAAAAAATATGTAAAATAATTACCAGAAATGATTCCATGAAGGTTAATTATTTCATTAATTCTAATGAAAGCTACTATAGCTGCTCTTCCGTGTGAGTCTAATTGTTTTTCACGGACAACAAAGCTACATCAGCTACATAAATATACACATATTATGTGAATGACATTCAGACAATTTCCATGTTACTTTATTCATTGTTATTAATTATTTTTTCCGTGTAGGGGTGGAGTAATAATACTGACCCCTGTGACCAGGGGTGATCTCTAGTAAAAGGCGACAAACAGCTAGGTGGTAAGGCTCTCGGCCCGTTTTGATGGCAACCACCCTTAGTGTCTAAATATACCGCCAAGATAACAGGTTCCAGTTTCTCTACACGTACGACAACATGTTATCGATACCCCTTGAGTCGCAAACATCCATAGGCGACATTAAATGCTTACGATTTAGTGGGCCATCCGCCGTGTCATAAGGTCCATAGGTACCTAGCAGCTCAATGATATTCATTCGGAGACTAATGTATACCTTATCCGTTTTACCAAAAAATAAAATGTAAACAAATCGTAAAAAGGGTTTTTTGGATGTCGATTTTACAATAATCAACATGATATAAAAATTAACATAGCAACTTTTAATTATTTTTTAGAAATATCTCCAATATTCTAATTTTTTATATTACTATTCCTTACTTTTAGAAAAAAAACATAAAATAATTTTATTTTTACAATTATGAATGATAAATATAATGCATATAAAATTTACATATTTACAACATTAATTGTAATAACTAACTTACATTATAAATAACCTAAAAAGACAATGTTTCCAAATCTCTTACTGGTTTTATATGCTGGTAATTATAAGTGTACTGTTCAACGTACTATTGTCGATTGGAAGGAGTGTTTTATTATTACGGTCGGATTATACCCGCCATGTTGCTTTTATTCTAGCTTTGTTGAGAAACATTGGTTTGTTTGTTTACATTTTATTTTTTGGTAAAGTGGATAGAGTATAGAGGTCCTGAGTTTAAATCCCACGGTCACATGCGCCGCTTAGACAGTGTTACTGACGGTGAAGGAAAACTTGCATACCGAAATTATCGGTATGTGTACACTTACTGCTATAAGCGTGGCGTGTATACTGTCTCGTCCTACTAAGGGGTGGCTCGAGTCCAACAGTGGGACGCTGTAGGCAGTTTATATATAATTCATAAACACCTAAAAGTGTGTTGGAATAGGATCGAACGCGTGACACCTGCTGGCATTCCGGCGCGGCGTGAAAAAACAATTGCGCCTTAGAGGCTACCAGACCGATTTATAAAATAGATAAGGAGAGCTATGTGCAAAATGGTGTTAATTTAACATATTTAAGTCATAAATATCAGAACTTAGCCTTTTTAGTGAAGTATTAATGCAAGGAAGTTTTGAAGCAAATACAATTTGAAGTAGTTACCTAAAAGATGCAGGGTTATATAAAGTCACTCATGCGTTGAAGGTAAACTCGTCAGAAGGATGCTCGTTTGTATTTATTTTTTGCAGTTATTATTTATGTGTATAACATTTTTACAGGTCTTACAAAAAGTTTAATTAAGATAAAAAAATGAATAAAAAAAGTATATATTTGATGACCATCCGTGGTGCAATAGTTTTTGCACAACCAAACGCCTACAGCGGTTATGGGTTTCTCGTCCCAAACCTGTCTACCTGAATTATTTAAAATATTTTTTTTAATGCTGTAGGACAGCAGACAGGCTGACGGCCCGCTTATAATTTAGCAGTTACCGTTTAGGTGTTTGCAATGTCAGTAGCATCGCGAATTCATTGACGTCCCATAAAGGTACAGGAACTTGGGTCACTAATGCCGGAACACAACACAAGGTTATTATGGCGGCATACTTAAAACCAAAGGTGGTCGCCATCCAGACGGGCTTGAGGCCCTACCACGTAGCTAAGGTAGGTTGTTTTGTCGTCTTTTACGACACTCCGATCCCAGCCACAGAGGTTAGTATTCTTTCTCCGCCCCTGCATAGATAAATATCTATTTTTTTAGGAAATATAAGTATATGAGTAAATACTAGTTGTCTTGTAGCCACAACGACGGTAGCGAGAAACTCGCGCCCGTAGGAAATAGCCTATGTCACCCTACACGTGTCTCCTGGTTGGTGCTAAATGAATTTCAACGCGGAACATCGGGCGGCGTATGAGAACACTGGCTTGCCAGACGGCTTCAGTGACTGTGAGGATTAAATTTCCTCTAAGACTGGTGAAGAAAGGAAGGGAATACTATCGTAACTATTTCCCAAGAAAATTATGGTCTAATGTCTGAAATAGAAAATAATAGATAGATAGATACTTTATTGTAAATCAAATAACTTACAAAACCAATGAAAATTAATTACACAATCAATATCTACTTGACTTGTAATGGGCGGTCTTATCGCGTCAAACCATCCGACTAACACCTGGAGTCAGCTTAGGTCCAGGTCTTCTGTTGTGAAATTAGCTAATGGCCACAAAGCTATTTTACAGCAAGCACCTTGTGGAAATTGGGTTACTACTGGACTTTATAAAACACATAATATCATCAAAAGATCACTAGAAAACGCCGCCCGCTTGCGTTGGCTACCTGTACGTCCGTGGGCTGCCTAGGCCCGGACCTTTGGCAATTGTAGAGAGGGAAATGGATAGATGTAGTTACCAACCTCTTGCATATAAACATGAGCCCGAGCATTATCGTCCATGTAAATGACATCTTCACCAATTACAGTCAGTGCGGGTTATACATGTTGACAAGGGATTTCTGTGATGTACCTTTGGACATTTAGTGAACCATTTTCAATAAATACTATCTTGGTATGATAGCTGGAAGTTACGCCCGCCTAAAACATAAGGGACCCCCCACCATAAGGGGTGATTTCTTCTAAACACACGTTGGCATAGCGTTCCCCTGGTCTTCGTAACACTCATGTCATGTGTCATATAGACAAATTCGAGCCTCATCTGAGAAGAGTAAGCTACTCCTACCTAGTGTTCAAGATAGGTAATTTCTAGTGATACGCAATCGAGAAATCCGGTGCTCTTGGAGTAATAGGGGCCCCGCGCTGGTCAGCAACTACGTATATCAGCGGCTAAATGCCTCCTCTTTACGACTGTATACATATCACTCTATACAGTCCATAAGCCCTCGTATTTCATGCCCTCGTACCTCTTCAAGGTTTCTTTTGAGGTCCATGTAATGCATTTGAGGTTCTTTAACGCCTGAGTCAATAAAAAGCGGTCGTCTCGTGGTTGTGTGCAATGTTTTCTCCCAGAACCTTGCCTTCTCTGAACGGAACTTGTCTTTTGGTATCGAATCCAAGTTCTTTAGACGGTTGAACGACGCTTACTCGCTATGAGACGTAACATTGACTACACCCCTCTTTCAGCAGCGCTATAATTTTACTAGCTCTTATTGATTTTTTAATTACAATAGACACAAAGATATATGTTTTATGTCACAATAAGGCGGGATTATGCAAAAAACATTAACAATTGTACTAAAAATAGCGAGAAGTTAGTTTTAGTTGCCTGATAACCTTTTAGCCGCAAACCCGCGAAAAGTAAGTAAAAAGTCACAAACTGGAAAAGGGATTATTATTTTTAAAATCAAAAGTTTCTAATTTGGAAATAATTTTTTTTTCATACTGTGACTTTTTGTTAAGTGATAATAATATAGTTTGGCTTTAAAATATCTTCAGAACTAAATTATTTCCAATAATGTAGACAAATAAAAATCGTTCGTTTTTTTGCACAGGAATTTATAAAGAAACCAGAAATAATAAAAGCGTCTAACGACTATTCTAAATTGGCCGGTTGGTAAAAAATATATTCACATCGGTGGATTTACTTCAAGAATTCGTGAAAACTTTTTAAAGTGGAAGAGAACAAATGGTTTACGGATTCAGTAAGATTTTATTATTTCAATCTAAACATGGGTTAATAATTTTGTTCGATACCACACCGCTTTGAATAAATTGAACCACATATTTTAATACTGTCTTGAATATTACAATTATCATATATATTGAGTTAAGGAATCTATAATACTCTGACCTGGATACATAGCTTTCTATTCAGCGATTAATAATTTTCTCCAAAACACATTGTTATATATGTTTACAATCACGTAATTCGAGACTGATAATATAGAACAGCGCCTATCGGCGACTCCAAACAGCTTTATCTTTGTACAAAATACTAAATCATTTTTATCTGAATAAATTAATCCTTAAAAATGCTAGACTTAAGTACCTACGCAGATAATAATTTAACGTCTTGGCAACGTTTTTTCTTTAAATATAATGTATGTTTGAATTAAGAATGTAAAAAAGTGTATATTTTCCACGAATGTATTGTAGACAGGATGGCTTGATAGCGTTCCGATTTATGATATTTTTTCACGCTCGTCTGACGTTAATGGAAAGCTCGACTTGTCTTACGAGTTTAATGTTAGGTATAATCTAGATAGGATGATGTCATAGAACAATAAATGCAGTGTTTTTTTATTGCTGTATTTTATTTTTATCCGTGCAGGGGCGGAGAAAGAACTAACCTCTGCGGCCGGGGTCGGCCTGTCGTAAAAGGCGACAAAACAACCCACCCTAGCTACGTGGTAGGGCCTCAAGCCCGTCTGGATGGCGACCACCTTTGTTCTTAAGTATGCCGCCATAATAACCTTGCGTTGTGTTTCGGCATTAGTAACCCAAGTTCCTGTACCCTTATGGGATAGCAGCGTGTTCACGATTCTTCTTCGCGAAGTATTTTTTTATGGCTGAAGAATAACAGACATGCTTAGAACTTAGCAGTTACCGTCACCTATGAGTGTTTGCAACGTCAGTGGCATCGCGAACACGCTGCTATTCCATAAGGCTACAGGAACTTAGGTCACTAATGCCGGAATACAACACAAGGTTATTATGACGGCATACTTAAGACCAAAGGGGTTGCCATCCAGACGGGCTTGGGGCACTACTAATATTATGAATGTGCAAGTAACTCTATTACGTTTTCACGTGTATAACGCTGAACCAATTATGATGAATTTCGGTATAGAGATAGACTGGACCTTGGAGAAGAACATAGACTACCTTTTTAATTATATATGGCAGAATAGATAAATATGTACTTATCTAGGGAGCCGCAACTCGCAATAACTAGCAAAATATGCAAGCTGAAGTGGCAAGGGGCCGGTCACGTTTGTCACACGACCAGTGGGCGTTGGAGAAAACGTGTCCTGAAGTGGAGACCGCATCTAGGCCAACGCAGCGTAGGACGCCATTAGCCCGATGGACCGACGACCTGCGCAAGGTTGCCGGTCGGGGCTGGATGGGAAAACCAAGGGACCGAATTAGTGACGCAAACTTGAGAAGGCCAACGTCCAGTAGTGGACAATGATTGGCTGATGACTGAATGTCTCCTTTAATCGTCTGTGAATTTGTTGTTTATGAGTTGTGGATTTAATAGGATTGTTCGGGCCTATTCACTAATAACTATACTATCCTTGAATCACCTAGTTAGTACCTGGGCCAACAGACAGACTGCTAAGGGTTTTGACCTCCCGCTAAGCATTTAATAATCAATAAGCAGCTGCCGTCGTCTATGGATATTTGCGAAGCAAGGGGCATCGATAACACGCGGCAGCTCGCATAGGGAAACTGGAACCTGAGTTACTTATGAAGGAACACAGCACAAGGTTATTATGGCGCTATATTTAGAGACCATGGGTGATTGGCATTCAGACAGGCTTGGATCTATTTAGCTAAGAATTTTTCGTCACTTTTTGCGATAGGCCGTCCCCGGCAGCAAGGGTCAGTATTAATACTCTACTCCTGTACGGACGATAAAGAATGTCATGATAGAGCAAAACACTTTCTAATTTTTAATTAAGCATAATTTGGATTTTGTGCATCTTTATAAGCATTTAAGGGCATAATACTTATACAGATGTATATTTTATTTTTATTATTTTAGGCTTATTATGTTATATTATTAGAGTGATTATATCTTTTTTTACCATCAAAGATGATTTATGTTTTGGAATTATAGCACCTTAAGGCACCTTGGTTCTTTATTGTTATTTATTATGGAATATTATACATTACATTAATGTTCATGTATAAAGAGCAGCAAAAAATTACTTCGTCTGACAAGTAGGTATATGAATCATTTTGTTTATATGTTATTGCAACTTTAAAGAAGTAATTTAAAATAGTTTCATTTTTCGTTAAATATAAATCAATAATAAAATATATTCCACTACAGTTACATAATTAGAAAGAACCTACGCAGCTTCGGTATGTGCACAGGAGCGGGTGCTAAGGAGCAGGATGCGAGGACTTTGTGACGATGTCGACAGTCCGCATAAAGAGTGACAATAGCGCTCTCACATACAGGTAGGTATTTGGTTTCCGACCCCCAGAGACTTAATAGTAAGCTCGTCGGACAGTTGGGAGATGAGCAACTGAGGTCGCGAAATTACTAAGCCAAAGACAGACCAACAAAAGCTAGAGATGGGCATGAATTACGGTCATATGTCGGAATTTCGGGAGGAAGCCGACGCGTATGTATGCGGATCTCCACTCTACTATTGCATCTGGCTAGCAAAGGATAGCCAGGGTGATCGCGGCGAAATACCCGCTAAAAACCTCGGTCGTCATCTAGAGCCCTTGCCCTGGGCGAGTTACAAAATCGACTTTTGGTAATTTCTCTGCGACAAGTTTAGGCCACCTAGTCTAGGCCTACGCCAAGGCCACCAAGATGTCCTAATGTAGAGCTACGGAGAAGCCACGCTAAAAATGTAGGTATAAGTTCCCGCGGGTTGATCCACGTCATCGGGGGGCCGTTACCCCTTAAGAATACCAAGTCGATTCCCCAAATCTCCCCAAAGAAAATGTTATTTATAAAAGAACACATTCAAAAGTTTCCATATTTTTATTAAGTGGCAATTTTCTAATTGTTTATTGTTTAAAAACAGATAATGAATGCTTGTATTATACTCAGAATACTTTGCAACAAAAAGTGCTGACGTTTTGTTTCGAACGAATCATATGCATAGTTTTTGGTAATTGACTTGTTCTTCCGTAAATATTGCATACAAAAACTATAGTCATGATTATTAATAACATCGTTAAGGATTTTAACTGTGTTTTCGTTAAAAATTGTTTAATCAAATATGTTAAAAGGTTTCTTCTTTCGACTTGTATAGCAGGAGATTTAGCCACTACGTATTTGAAAAAGCATGTTGTATCAAAATTTCGCCCTTTAGATTATGCGGGCTCACCAAATACTTTTTGCAGACGCCGAACAATTTCTGAAGTTTCATCAAATTTAATAACGGTATTTGAAAGTATTGCTCTTTGGAATTCAACCATACGTAGGTAAGCAAAGATAATTTTTTATGAGAAAGCAGAGAAATAACCAAAACAGGGTTAAACTTAAGTAACTAAAGCAATTGTGGTTCAACCAAAGTTTTCGTCTAAATTATCTCGACATTGATTTTACGGGCGATGATGATATTGAATCTTGTACCCTAGGTCTCACAATCAGGGATGATCGTAAGATGCCAAGTATCAATGACAAATATAAAAAGAACTTTTTAATAATAACTAGATCGTACTAATCGTAATTCCATAAAAAAATCTAAGTTGTTGATCTTTAAATTCCTTTTAAAATAAAATTTAAAACATCCATGCGACGGACGTAATTTCCTTGACAAATTAATTTATGTATAATTTTATAAACTAATGAGTTGTCTAATGACTTTTGACACACTGAAGAATAAATTTAATTTGTTGATATGCGTAGGTTGTGTATTATGCTAGGCTCATTGACTTTGTTCCTCGTACTGTAATAATTATCTGTCACACGCTTGTTCTAAATCATTTTGTAGAGGAAAATCTGTTTGTGATAATAAAATAATACAAACAATTAGTATATAATTGTAAAAAATTAAATCATAATATTATTTCTCAAATTACGCATGATGAGTGGAAATGGGCCGGTCATGTCTTTCGCAGGACCGATGGGTGCTGGAGCAAACGAGCCTTAGAGTGGAAACCGTGCCGCGGGAAACGTAGTGATGGACGCACCCCAGCCCGATGGATTCATGACCTGTCCAAAATGGCAGTCGGGTTTGAATGGAAAAAGCAAGGGTAGGCAATTTATGGCTCAAACTTGGGTAGGCTTACGTGCTGCAGTGGACAATAAACAGCTAACGACAATGAATGTTTCATAAAATAATCATGCAAGTCGCAAATAAAGTTGATCTTAATTGATTCTCCACTTTAATAACAAACTCTACATAAACAAACATTGTTATTAAAACTCTGATTTATGATATCGGTACTATAATTGTACCGCTATTCCGAGTTCGGACCACTGTTGACGACACGAAATTTTTCGTCACCACCTACCACACGAAAGTTCCGTGTTCCGTCCTTAGACCGTTTGCTGTTCAGCGTCATATTAAAAGTCATACCAAACAGAAATGCAAGAAGAAACGCACAATGACATGAGCAGCCTTAAAGTTCGGATGCAATAGAGATTTGACTTGTGAGCATTATCAATGTACTTTATTTTGATCACCACTAATTTAAGAGCTGCCGCTCTTGTCGGTTTAACATCTTCCAGTCCTCTATATAAAGTGCCTTTTCCATGACTTCTTGATGTGACTTGGCATCCATCTTTCCTTTCTTTACTTAGATGGAGATAAGGACAACGAGGAAGTGCTAACAAGGCGAAAGAGAAAAGGAACATCTTAAGAATTATTGAGGACAGAAGAGGACAGATGCTGGGACACTTAATACTTTATTTTTATTCTAAGTAAAATATATTTTATGATGCTAGTACGGAAATTGTATTACCTACTTAAGCAGATGTGTTTTATTGTATTCTAATTATTACAAAAACAATATAGGTTTTAAATGTACCCAAAAACAAATTTGATATGTCAAATTTTAATATTCTTCCGGCTATTTTTGATCTTCGATATGGTTCTCGAAAACATTTTTATAAGTAAAAATAATAACTAATAATATAATATAATGATAACTAACTAAAAAAACTAACGTCTAAACTAGGCCAAGCCTATATTCGATTGCAAAAACTATTGTATTTAATTGCATCTTTATTTAGCATTGCTCTAATATTCACCCAAAAAGGCGAAAATTACATCAAATAATAATTTAGTAAAAGTATTAATAGGATCAATTAAGAAACTATATGTTTGAAAAATAAAAATAGTAGTTACATTAAATGGCCATATATCAGCAGAGCAGAGCATTAAAATACATACTTAACATGATCAATACGAAAAAAATAAAAAAGTTTTTTATTTTGTTAATAAAGATTTTTAAGCTGTAAAAGAATCAGTGATTTTTCATTTAAATCTTAATCAATATAATAAAATACTTTTTTTTTATTTTTTTAATATGATCATGTTAAGTATGTATAGAGAAAGATCTCCATGGAGTATAAAATTTAAAGAGCAATTATTAATACTGATTATGTGGTTGTAAATATTACCTGACATCCCAGAAAAATTACTTAATTAATAAATGTAACTTTAGAAAAAATTTATTTAAAAAATTTTGACCAGCGAAAGCTTTTGAGAGTGAAGCTTGAGAGCGAGCTCAAAGAGTAATTAACATTTAAGGGTATAAAAAATATTTTATAAGGAGCACTCTGTTTTACGGCGGCGCGCGCATGATGCCTTGCTGAGCATTATATTCAACTTTAAATTTAAATTATAAATAATGGAGATAGAGTTCCGGGAGTAGTGATCTACTATTTTTAAATTTTCTCTTCTTTAAGTATCTGTTTTCAAATTTACGCTATCACTTATAGCTTTTGAGTTATTTTTAAAAACTTGAACTAGGGTGAAGCCACGCCAAACATGGATGTGCGCTTCATATGCTGGTGATCGAGGAGGTAGTTGCCCCCTGAGTTTACATCGGGGTAAACTCTGAGTGTTAGCTCAAGGCCGCAAAACCACACCACCAACAATGCATTGTAGGAAGACTCGGCGAGTATGTCATATGAATATATATCTACTAGTTTGGATTAGTTATTGCGTAATTGAGAATTCCATCATTCCAAGGCTCCGTTACAAAAGTACTCTGTTAAGTAAAAATTTAAATATTATTTTATTTTATTATAAAATAAAATTCGATATTTCTCGATACACTAATTGGTAGAGGATGTCTTGGTAAATATGTAGATAGTAAGTTTTCTAAATTAATTTCAGATGAGTTATTAAACGTTAATTATTCTCATAGTTACCTAGTAACTTCGTAAACCAAATTGAAAGATATTGGTGTATAGCTAGGCTATTTAAATATAAATAATTAGGGGACTCACCAAAAACTTTCGAATTCAAGTTATTCTTACTTGACAGCTGATGCATAACAAACGGAGCTCAAAAATAAGGTTTTCCTTTTGGGAATGGGGGTTTGGATGAAAATGTCCTCTGCCGAATAAAATTGAACCAAATTTCTTCCATCTATATTCTAATTAAATTGAAACAAAAACTCTATTACAATTAGATATCGACACTATTTACTCGCACTAGTTTCTTCCTATGACAGTATATTGTTAAGTACAATTGCACCCAACAAAATCCAAAACAATTACTTTGATGAAGTAAAAACTTTAAGTCAGAGTAGAACTCTTGGTAATGGTATTTTTCTAAAGTATAATCTGATAGTTATACTTAGTAAAATTAATGCAATGGAGATACAACAAACTTTACATAACCATGGCAGCTACATACGTCATCAATGTCAGTATTATACAGTGAAGAGCATAATGAGTGGTCCAGGGCCAAATTAGAGGTTTCTTCCACCGCGTCCGCTATAAATACTAGTATATCATTACAACTCACTTCATAAGTCAAGTACGTTTACTTACGTATACAGTTTCTTTACGTTATAGGTATGTACATTTTCTATTACATATTTACTTCAAATCTCAAAAGTTTGTCTGGAATGTCTTAGTAACTATAAATTAAATTTTACCTTTTACTTACGATGCGAATAACAATGATTTTTCTATAAAGCGTATTTTTTGTAAAATGTATTTTTAATACTTGGTAAAAGTGCAAGTTTAATATATTAGAGTCATTTTCAAGACATAGATTTAAGTAAGTGTTTATGGTTTGAAGTAACAGTAGAAAAGATAAATATATCAAAACCCTGTACAAATTGTAGTATGGTGCAAAAGAGTATGGTGAATTACAAATTATGTAATCAGTCAAAGATTCAAAGTTACCTGGCTTCTCGAGCAAGCTATCTGATATCGCAGTGGGCCGACCATATATGCTGGATAGTCGAACACCCTTAAAGAAAACAAGTTCTCGGGTAGAGAACCTCATTTTAGAAAATCCTTCGAAAGATGGCTGGCAGGAAGTGGATGAAAGATAGATCAGACTTAAGAAAGGCCTATGCCCATGTCAGCTATAATTTATTAGCCGACACAACATATTACTGAAATCTTTTTTTATCCGTGCAGGGGCGGAGGAAGAATACCTCTGCGGCCGGGGTCGGCCTGTCGTAAAAGGCGACAAAACAACCCACTCTAGCTACGTGGTAGGGCCCTAAGCCCGTCTGGGTGGCGACCACCTTTGGTCTTAAGTATGCCACCATAATAACTTTGTGTTGTGTTCCGGCATTAGTGACCCAAGTTTCTGTACCCTTATGGGACAGCAGCGTGTTCGCGATGCCATTGACGTTGCAAACACCCATAGGCGAGGGTAACTGCTAAATTCTAAGCGAGCCGTGAGCCTGTCTGCTGTCCTACAGCAATAAAAAAAAATCT
This sequence comes from Malacosoma neustria, assembly GCA_963693495.1. Lineage (NCBI taxonomy): Eukaryota > Metazoa > Arthropoda > Insecta > Lepidoptera > Lasiocampidae > Malacosoma > Malacosoma neustria. Next base: position 8,158,472 of record OY856389.1, read on the forward strand.
TTTTTTATTGCTGTAGGACAGCAGACAGGTTGACGGCCTACTTAGAATTTAGCAGTTATCATTGCCTATTGGGGTTTTCAACGCCAGTGGCATCGCGAACACGCTGCTGTCCCATAAAGGTACAGGAACTTGGGTCACTAATGCTGGAACATAACACAAAGTTATTTTGGCGGCATACTTAAGACCAAAGGCGGTCGTCGTCCAGACGGACTTGGGGCCCTACCACGTAGCTAGGGTGGGTTGTTTTATCGCCTTTTACAACAGGCCGACCCCAGCCGCAGAGGTCAATATTCTCTCTTCGTATACAATCACTGTCAATGTCAATGTATCACATATCCGTGCAGGGGCGGACCCGGACGGATGAACCTTCACGGACCCCAAGTCAGAGTTTAATCATTGGACGGAGTACGTGCGATGTTGCAGTATGATACAAGCAACTTTTGCTTCCACGTAATACTTTCTTTTCGTAGGTCAATGTGTTCTGCTGTCTACGCACTGAATAACAATTAATTTATTTGACCATGAATTCTTTTGAGAACAACTATATAGCATCTTTTTTAACAGACGTCGACATCATAGAAATATATTAGGTGAATAGTTTAATGAAGAAGTCAAAACGTGGTAGCCAAAACGTGTAGATAGTAGATGCTTAATTTGAATTTACAGGTGGAGTTTTTTTTTATTGTTGATGAGCAGACTGGCTGACGGCCTATTTAATGGTAAGCAGTTACCGTCACCTATGGATGTTTGCGACGCTACAGACGACGCTACGCTACGACGGTACAGGAACCTGGGTCACCAATACCGGAACACAACACAAAGTTATTATGGCGGCATACTTGTAGACTAAGGGTGGTTGGCAACCAGAGGGGCTTGGGTCCTTAACGCATAGCTAGGGTTGTTTTGTCGCCTTTTACGACAGGTCGACCCCAGCCGTAGGGGTTTGAAATTTTACTCCGCCCCTGCACGGAGAAAAGTTTGACCTCAGAACCCCAAAAGGGTAAGAGCCACAGAATTTGTAGTGAAACTGCTTAGACCTTAAAATGTGATAGTACAATGCCTTGTACTACCGTAACTACCGTTAATATTGGAAATAGTTATATAGTACAGTCCATTTCGTCTTTATCAAATTTAAAAATACTCGTAATTGCATGCACTTTTGAGAATTATATAAAATTGGGTCGGACGTCTTTACTTATTATATGCAATTTACGTTTATTTGAATAAAACCAAGTTTATTTCATTATCATATTATTCAAATTGATTTTTAATTTTTTTTTGCCATATTTTTGTTGATAAAATTTCCTTTCTTGTATGTGGTTTCCAAAAGGATGTCTTTTAAACGAAATAAATATTGCAGCGTGCGGGTTATCAGTTAACGAGTAAGAATAACTTTATCTCCTTATGGTACATTATGAATGTAAGGAGTTCAAGTCATATTCTTTATTATTAAATTGTTTCATTACGACTTTATCCTAAAATTATATTAAATTTGCACTTCAGAACTACGAAATTCATTGTTACAGTCTCGGGCCTCTCTTGCACGTCATTTTGTGTAGTTATACTTCCGTGAAACATAATTTTTTGTTCAAAGAAAACCTCAACTCGTAAAAGAAATATAGAATGGTTACTATGCCGGCGGTTTACTCTGACTTTAGAGCAAAAGTATATTTTAACCTAATTAGCTTCTTATAATCTCTACAGGGCACAATGAAGACCTTTACATTATTGAGCTGCGTGGTGGCCATGGTATTTGCCCAAAAATATACTGATAAGTACGATAACATAAATATCAAAGAGATCTTAGAGAATCCTCGTCTTCGTATGGGTTATAAGAACTGCCTTCTTAATTTAGGACCTTGTACAGCTGAGGGCAAAGAACTAAAGGGTAAGAAAACCGTGAGGTTTGGAAATGTTTTATTATTCAGTTAAAACTTAAAAGTTTGTCTGTAATTAACAATAATTTTAAGAATATAAAAAATTATAAATAGAAAACATTTGAAAATTGCGCATGAGACTGTTATATTTGATAAATAAAAGCCATTTGGTAATGTAACATTTTTATCAAATTCATCAATCATCTTCGAATTGGTTAATGCCGATTACGTCTTTCTTCTGTCGACCAATAAGGTAGAAGAATAGAGCGAGAGTACATGAAGCTAAATTTGGTAATAGAAGCCACTATCGTCTGACTTACCGTTTCCTAATGGAGAAACCGAATGGCCGTAGACTAAATGCTGTGTAGACTAGCAAAGTAAAAATGCATTAGTCACCTTTTACTAGTGATGAGGTAGCCGTATTCTTATTTCTAGTTGGGACTTAAAGCCACATTTCTTAAATCAATGTAATAATATAATTCAATTGTCTAATGCATATTAACGCATATAACACAGGAAGATTGTTAGCTTATTAGTTAATTCTTTTTTACCAAGACTGAGAGATTAAAAATATTTTTTTTATTTAAAGAAAATATCCAAGAAGCCATAGAGGAAGGTTGTAAGAAATGCACTGACAAACAATGGGAAGGCTTCGAAATTGTGGTTAAATTCCTAATGACCGAGGATCCTGTATCCTGGAAAGAGCTGACAGACAAGTTCGATCCAACTGGTGAATGGAGGAAGAAATACGAGGAAGAAGCCAAAAAACGCGGCATCAAAATTAACTTCTAATTAGACCCAAAAAATTATTAGCTTAGTTTATTCACCCAAAGACTGGATTTGAACATTCGATTCATCCTTTCTCACATAATAAATTGTAATACAATAGTTTTATAACAATTCTATTTCAATAGAATATAGATCGTATCATTACAAATTCGTATTCATAATTGAAATTAATCATAAACTTGCTAAAGATTTTGTAATTTTCCGACTGTATTTCTTCTGAATATATTTAATATTTTTGACAATTATAAAAATGTTAATATAATTTTAAATTCTATATTTATGTGGAACTTGTTTCTGGAATAAACAATTATTAATTCAATTAAAATATTAATTAATTAAAAATATATATTCATAAAAATATTTTAGTGTATATTTAATATAAACTTTGTGAATGATTCTAATGAAGTACATATTAATTATTCTCATAAAATATGTAATACTCGTAAGATCATTTATTTTTATTAGGAATAAAACATACCACTAGTACATTTTCAATTTTATTAACTGTTTTTTAATATTATAGTATCCCTTGGTCTTATATCAGATAAATTTGTTATTTTTAAATAACAGATTTTCCTTTCCTCTATGTAGGGGCAGAATAAGAATACTGACCCTTGTGGCCTGGGTCGGCCTGTCATCAAAGGCGACAGAACAACCCTAGCTACGTACGGTACGGTAGGGCCTCGTCTGGATAGCAACCAATATCGACGGGGACACACGGTCACAAGTATGCCGCCATTATAACCTCGTGTTGTGTTCCGACATTAGTGACCTAAGTTCCTGTACTCTAGGACAGCAGCGTGTTCGCGGTACCTCTAGCGTCGCAAACATCCATAGGCGACGGTAAATATTTACTATTAAGTGGACCGTTAGCCTGTCTGCTGATCCTCAGCAATAAAAAAGTTATCATTTTTATCGTTGGACATTTATAACACCAACAGTTGCAGCTCAAAAAACACTATACCAGTGTATAGTGTAACATACGCATTGATGATAAGAATGTGGTAAAGAATAATTTGCTTACAAATTTATGTAAGCGTTTTTGCGTAAAAACATTTTCGATTATAGCGCCATCTAAACTTCGACAGCATTTCCTTACCACACATTTCGGTAGGGCTCCAAGCACATTTGGATTGCAACCACCCCTGTCTTCTAAATATGCCACCATTATAACCTTGTGTTGTGTTCCGGTATAAGTGACCAAGTTCCAATACCCTTTCGCGGACGGAACCGTGTTACCTGGCCTCGCAAACATCCACTGTAACTGTTAACTATTAAGTAGACCGTCTGTCTCTCTGCTGTTCCACTGCACTAAAAAAATTATAATATTAAAAATATATCCATAAATGTTATGTAGCCTGACGATACTATTATTAAAACTTGAATGGGTTCAGTAACTACGTTATTTTATGTAGTCTGTAGGTTTGACACCTAAAAGGACATCATATTTCTTAGATTTGCAGTAGTATATTTCTTGATATATATCACCTATTCGTGTATCTTTTCACAGTTTTTCACTTAGTGTGAGTACTGACTATCTTAAAATACAACTAAAAAGGAAACACAGTAATAGGATTCTGCACTGTTTAAGGAGAACTCAGTCAATGTACGACACACTGACGTCATATGCAGTAATGTAAAAAAAGGATGAAATCTGAATTATTCTTAATTGCGCATTTTAACAGCCAAATGCAACTGGTTTTTCGGTCACGTGAATTTGAATTTACAGTGTGTTTGTGTGTGTATTTTAAACGCTTTTAATTATAATCAGACGTCAATAGATTTAAATATTATTTAATTTAATTATCTATTTGGATTTAATTAGTTGCATTTGGGAATTGTATTTTGTATTACAATCAACATCATTAGCATTAAAATCCGGTTGCATTCGAAATTCCGTTTCGGTATGAAATCTTTTCCTATTTTGTCCTGTGCACTTTTCCCTGTTTTCTGCATCTCAGGTCTTTTATGTCTGTTGGTGGGGATACACGATGTTGAAACCAAGTATTTCTTGATTCTTACCGATGCTCAACGTAAGCGTAAGGCTAGTAATCTCTGATTAGGTAAAGGACTTGCAATTCGTTAGCAATATTACGGACACAAAGGTTGCCAGAAATGCTAGAATTCCCAACGCGAACTGTCTCTGACATCCCATCATCATACATCCTTTTCAGCATATTCGATTCAGTTACACACGGCTTTGAAGCCTGGACAATTTTGCAGCCGTGTAAAAATACAGTTCTATAGCTGGTATTAAAGATCAGTTCTTAATATAACTACCATTTGGAGGTTATAAAGTACAGTAACAGCTCCTTCCTTATTCGCGCTTCCTTCATTCGCGTTTTCGATTATCGTGGATTAAAAAAATGAGACCCAATTCGTATACTCGCGGCTAAAGATTACTTTATTCGCAGAATAAAATTTCGGATTCGGAAAAAAATTCATTCAGAAATTCGATTCATGAAATGCAAATCCTAGAAGGTATTTTAGCGGGATCAGACACTATCGATTACTACCTACATATTACCGTCGGATCGGACGTGGAATCTGTAGTTGCAGACCAAGTACTGTCGTAACTGTGCTCTGTTCGAAAGCCAACATGATATCGTCAGTAAATACGGAATTGTCTATGTGAAATTTAGATATTGTATATCATGTTCTCCTACGCTAAACAAAAACGGTGTAAGGACTGATCCTTGGCGTACCCCGACGGCGACGAAGAAAGTTATTGTCGTCTTTTCTGAAATACGGGATCAGAATCGCGGTACGCATCCTTCTTCTTCTTCCTATTTCTCTCCTATTGGAGGTTGACATCAATATCCTAGATAATATTAATAGAAGTTTTTGAACGCTACTGAACCACAATTCTTAGATCTTCACGCGAGAAATGCAGTTGAAGGCCTCATAAATATGCAAAAATAAGCAATGCAAAGGCAGGAACAGCCTTTCATCACCCCTCTCTCTCTCTTCAATCGGTCCCTCATAGCTGAGGATCGTGACTCCGTTTGATTCCGTCAACTAGCTGTCTCCATCGATCCCGTTCTGCAGCTTGGTGGAGTGCGTCGCTGACAGGTATTTTCAGCTCCTCCGCTATTTGGTCCGACCATCATTTGGGACTTCTACCCCTAGGCCTTTTTCATCACCCACTGAAAGAAATAAAATGTATATAAATAATTAGACTTAAATGTGTTTTAACAATTTATATAATTATCCGTAATATTTGTCTGAAATCGGTCCCAGCTCAGCATTTGCTGATAGTATTCACCAGCGCTGATTCACTGAAAGACACTCCGTTTCTTATCTATCCAATACCGAGTTCTCTTTTAATATAATCGATTCATCAGGCTAGATTGCATCCTACACTACGTTTATCAAGATAAAATGTTCATTTTAGGAATAGCTTATTCTAACTGATGTTAGTTCCTTTTATACCTCCAAGATTAAATGCTTGTTTTTTGATGAGCTACGATTTTACTGTACCGATTTTTTCTATTGTAGGTCAAGGAATTCCTTAGAGAATAAATGAATACAGATTTTACTTTTTTGGTATTATTATTTATGGCGTGCGCCCAAATCAAATATAAATTGCAACGTTAAAGATAAGAGAAATCTAGAATATCGAGAGTTAGTGACAAGCCATTTTTAACTACAAATTGTAATTAAACTAATAATAGTTACCAAAAATATACACCAACATTTTTCCACCAACGTGGAGGCTACAAAAAATCAGTCTAAATAAGTAATTAAGTGAGTTTTTTTATCGGCAAGATGACCGTCGACGTAGCGTCCTATACAATATACGTACAAATGATATGCATCAAAGTTGAAATAATGAATCGAGCAGGAGCAAATAAATCCACGACCGCCTCCGCTATAAATACCCGTATGTGATTGCTCCGAGTATCATAAGTCAGATACAGTCACTAGAGTTTACAGTATTTGTGAACAATAATACCGGTACGTTAAATTTAGTATTATTGATTTATTTATAACTTTTAATTTTAAATCGAAATTCATTACATGGGGAAATTCTCATAAAGTTATGGTGTTATTGCCATAGATTGTTGCACCTTCTGATTTTGGGTTAATAGTAATTCATTTTCTAAAATTTTTAGATAATAATAGAGGTAAATTATGTAATTATCTAAAATGTCATTCCAACCTAGTTTTTTGATTCCTATAGGCATTTTACAAATTTAAAATGACTAAATGTTAGTACATTTCATAGTTGAAACGTAAATGAAAATTAAAGATAATTATAGAATGACAGTAATGAAATAAATATAATATTGAAATTTTTGACTTTTTGTTTGTGATGAATATAGATAGTGTAAAAAAATATATGTATGTATTTAAAAATGATGTTAGACGAGCGTTTTTCCCGCCGACAAACTGGTGTGCAGTTTGGTGGGACTATTGCAACTATATTATTTTGTATTGTTTGGTGATTAAATTTAAAAAACAACATATGTTACTATTGTTATAAGTAAAGTAAAATGATGGTAAAAGTTAGCCAGCAGGTTATTTACGAACTATTTAGAATTGATTTTTGTATTTTTATTTGCTAATAGTACTGTTTTTAACCCATGGAAATTAATTAACTGTTTATAACCTATAGAATTTAATTATAGTTCATTATTATAATAAAACAATTACATTATTTATTAAACGAATTGAAAATTAACTAACTACAGTGTTGTGTTCCGGCGGCATTAGGGACCCAAGTTCCTGTACCCTTATGCGACACCAGCGTGTTCGCGATGCCACTAGCGTTGCAGACATCCATAGGCTACGGTAACTGCTGAATTCTAAGTGGGCCGTCAGCCTGTCTGCTGGCCTACAGCAATAAAAAAAAATAAGTCTAAAAACATGGTCTTGAAGAATGAAAAGAAGAAAATAGAAAACTTTATTTTCTTCGAAATAAGTTTAATTTTAAGTTTAATTAAGTTGACAATAGCTTATGGTATATCAATCACAGACAGTTTTTCCAAATTTATCTGCTTTGAGTTCAGTGAACTATTGATTAAATAACGATATTGTTAACAGATCATCATGAAGCCCGTCATCATCCTGAGCTGTCTGTTGGCTGTAGTCCTTGGAGAATACACCAATAAGTATGACGACATTGACGTCAAAGAAATCCTGGAAAACAAACGTCTATTGGATGGCTATATTAAGTGCGTTATGGATTTAGGACCATGCACGCCTGAGGGCAAAGAATTAAGATGTAAGAACACATTCAGACTATTATATTATACTTATTAGTCGGTTTGTATAACTATCTATAAACTATATTGAAGGCCGTACGAAGTAGCAAGTCCCAGGCACTGATACAGCTATTTTAGTTGTAACCGCATTTAATGAAGTAATAATAATTTTACAGAATATTTAAAATATTCAGTCAGTCAGTACTGTATCACAAATTTAATTCTGCTATTATTTTTTTTTATTGCTGTAGGACAGCAGATAGGCTGACGGCCCGCTTAGAATTTAGCAGTTACCGTCGCCTATGGGTATTTGCAACGCCAGTGGCATCGCGAACACGCTGCTGTCCCATAAGGGTACAGGAACTTGGGACACTAATGCCGGAACACAACGCAAGGTTATTGTGGCGGCATACTTAAGACCAAAGGTACTTAAGGCCATCCAAACGGGCTTGAGGTCCTACCACGTAGCTAGCTAGGGTGGGTTGTTTTGTCGGCTTTTACGACAGGCCGAGCCTGGCCGCAGGAGTTAGTTAGTATTCTTACTCCACCCCTGCACGGAGAAAAAGAAAAAGAAAGCTGAAATTTATTAACAATAATAAATATATCGGGACTATTTGTACAGTGCCATCAGAGCAAGCAGCAAAGCGGTTGCGCTACGGAGATCGTCAAATAGTGCTAGCATTTGCTTTCGCATGTCAGCTTCGAGGGCCGCGGGCTAGATTCTCGTTAGGATGTTGTTGACATGTGTATATTCTTATCCATACAGGGTGAAAGAATACTAACCTCTGCGGCCGGGGTCGGCCTGTCGTAAAGGGCGACAAAACAACCTACCCTAGCTACGTGGTAGGGCCTGAAGCCCGTTTGGATGGCGAGCACCTTTGGTCTTAAGTATGCCGTCATAATAACTTTGTGTTGTGTTCCGGCATTAGTGACCCAAGTCCCTGTACCCTTATGGGACAGCAGCGTGTTCGCGATGCCACTGGTATTGCAAACACCCATAGGCGACGGTAACTGCTAAACTCTAAGCGGGCCGTCAGCCAGTCTACTGTCCTATAGCAATTAAAAAATATTTATTTACATACAAAGAGTGAGGAGCATCAGTTGCATCTAATAATCATAATATAAACGATCTGCCTCCTATTTCGGGACTAGATTTCACCGTGTGTATTATCAGAGTTATTTATTACAACCATATTTTGTGTATCCGTTTGCGCAGAATACCACTTATTAATTTATCTTATGGTTTTAATATTTACAGCGCACATAGAAGAGGCCATTACAGACGGATGCGGGCAATGTAACGAGAAACAGAAGGTTAATGTGGAACTTGTAATCCGCCATCTGGTGGACAATGAGAAAGAGGCGTGGAATCAGCTTTGTGATAAATTCGACAAAACTGGCAAATGGAGGAAGCATTATGAACAATTAGCTAAAGAGCACAATATCCCCATATAAATCTAAAAATTGATATATTCAATAATTTTCTCTTATATGAAATTTTTCAAAATTATGGTAGTTATGTATTTAGGTTGTGATATGTTTTTTTAAATAAAAGTTACATTTTTCTTAATATCCTGTTTTATTGATCATTGTAGCTAGTTTGATAATTTTGTAAGTGGTTACGTATGTCGCCTTATACTAAACACATCAAAAAAGTCTAAGCAACATGCATGATATTACAAATTTACCATTTATACTAATTAATTTCTAAGTCTTTACTCACTCAAAGTGCGTAGGTATGTAAACTTTTTTGTTATTGATGACATACTGGCTGGTTGTAAAAAAAATTACGATTATGTTTTGTTTTTTTTCATAACATTAAATGAAAGGGAATTTATTTGAATCTATGTGCGTTTTTATTGCTACGTTTTTTAGTCTTGATTTTAAAATTTTACCAACCATTTAAATAAAGTTAGCGACAACATTGAATTGTTAGATATTCTTTACGTCATGGAGCGACGTCATTTGACATCAAATGAAATGCAAAGAGCTGTAGGGATGTTGCAAGCGAGAAGTAATCAAACTCAGGTATCTCGGCATTTTGGCATTCATAGAAGTGTTATATGTCGTCTTTGGCAGCGCTACAATAATACAAGGGAACCCGCTGAACAGCATCCAGGCCGTAAAAGGAGTACAACCACTCGGAAAGACCGGTACATACAACTGACTGCAAGACGCCAGCCGATGTTAACCGCTCGAGAGATAAGTTTGAGGCTACAAAATTCAAGTGGTGTTGATGTATTTTATCTTGTTTAGGGGCCGAGAAATATCTCGGACACTTCGACCCAATGGGATCTTTTGTGTTCCCCTAGATAGCAATCACTCCTCTCCAATCTCATTGAAGATTTGCTTCATGAGCCTTATGATGAGATATGGAGATAGGAGCCTATAGTCTTCCGGTGTCGGATATCCTACCTCCAAAAGATTCATTCGCCTCCTGGCCAATGCATCTCATGTACACAGTAGGTGTTCCATGCGTTCTGTATGCTCCCCACACAACCTGCACATGGGTGTCGCGGTTAGAGCCATCTTCATGAGCATGTTATTAGGCCCCAAGCAAGTAGCGTATTTGCCCCCTGCTCATGTTCCAGATGGATCCTCGTGCTTTGTACGTGGATACCAACAATTTTTTGGAATGTTCCAGACCGATTCTAGTCAGCCAGTGTTGTTGTTGACTCTGGTCTGCAAAATCCCTGAATGTGGCTTTCACGAGGCTAGTCGGAATGCCTACATATGGTTCTGGGCCCATAAAATCATTAGTTGAGCCCTCTCTTGCCAGTTCATCTGCCATTTCATTGCCATGAATTCCTGCGTGTCCCGGGACCCACATTAACCTTTCCCTGTTATGCCTTCCAAGCCTATTTAGGGTTTGAATGGCATCCAGGACAAGTCCGGAGTCAACTCTGAAGGAGGCGATAGCCTTGATTGCAGCTTGACTGTCACTGAGAATATACCTAGTCAGGTCATAAGTATTGTCACACAGTAAAAACTTTTCTTTTAGAATGCTGGCCACAAAAAAGTTTATTGAATTCGAATTTCGAATTGTTCATGAAAATAAAAATGTATAACTTTTAGAATTTTACTCATTTTTAAATATGGAGTGGACGCTTAAAGAAGACCGTGTTGCAGTTATTGCGTTGCATCGTTGCGGTTACGCGCCAATTCAAATTTTTAACATACTGAAAAATTTTAATATTACCAAAATATTCGTTTATCGTACCATCAAACGATACAATGAAGACTCTAGTGTAGATGACAGGTCAAGAAGTGGTCGCCCTCGGTCTATTAGGACTCCAGCAGTGATAAAAGCTGTGAAGGCACGAATTCAAAGAAATCCCAAATGTAAGCAGAAACTGTTGGCCCTTCAGATGGGGTTAAGCAGAACCACGGTGAAAAGGGTGTTAAATGAAGACTTAGGGCTTCGGGCATATCGAAGAAAAAAGGACATCGTTTGAATGCTCGTCTAATGGACCTGAGACTGAAGAGATGCCGCGCTTTGTTGAAGCGGTACGCGGGAAAAAAATATCGGGAAATTCTTTTTTCGGATGAAAAAATGTTTACCGTAGAAGAGAGCTACAACAAACAAAATGATAAGGTGTACGCACACAGTAGTGAAGAAGCGAGCAACCGTATTCCGCGTGTCCAACGAGGTCATTTTCCATCCTCGCTCATGGTATGGTTGGGAGTTTCTTATTGGGGCTTAACAGAGGTACATTTTTGTGAGAAAGGTGTAAAAACGAATGCTGTTGTGTATCAAAATACAGTCCTGACGAACCTTGTGGAACCTGTTTCTCATACCATGTTCAATAACAGGCACTGGGTATTCCAACAAGATTCGGCGCCAGCTCATAGAGCGAAGAGCACACAAGACTGGCTGGCGGCGCGTGAAATCGACTTCATCCGGCACGAAGACTGGCCCTCCTCCAGTCCAGATTTGAATCCGTTAGATTACAAGATATGGCAACACTTGGAGGAAAAGGCGTGCTCAAAACCTCATCCCAATTTGGAGTCACTCAAGACATCCTTGATTAAGGCAGCCGCCGATATTGACATGGACCTCGTTCGTGCTGCGATAGACAACTGGCCGCGCAGATTGAAGGCTTGTATTCAAAATCACGGAGGTCATTTTGAATAAACTTTAATGTCATAAGAATCTATGTTTTGTTAAGTTCATTTTGGTATATGAATGGTTACATAATTAATAAACTTGTTACAAATATTTTACATTAAACATGTGACAGAATTTATGACCTGACTAGGTATATAGATTTGCCTTTGGTGCCTCTATCTATGTTCTCCTGAGCACAGGTCATTGTGGCATATGTTTCAGCCTGGAATACATTTGCCATTTTTCCCAAGCTTTTACTACATTTGTAGTCTTTCACGTATACTCCCGCATGGGCGGGTGGGTACATGGGTACCTGATTCCATTTTGGATTCATCAGTGTACCATACCAGACTATTATGTTCCGGTGGATCTGGTCCCTTTGTCCATTCTATTCTTGTTGGAATTTCGACTTCAAATATAAACCTAGTTTGCATTTTATCGGATATCAAATGTGCTATCCGATCCAGGTCCTCGTTTTCATCGAATTTCGTATGATTGGTTTTTAGCTTGGTGGCGTCCCATAGGCCAGCTACAGCAAGGCGATATAGTGCCCTCCTTGCCTCGAGTTCAACCATAATGTGCAGAGGAGGAATGTTAAGATATCTCTCCATAGCTGCCGTAGGTGTTGTTCTAAAAGCACCAGTGATTCCAAGACACACCGTTCTTTGTAGCATATTGAGTGTCTCTTTGCACGTAGTGAGTTTTATTCTGGGCCACCACACTATGCTGCCACACGTGATGATGGGTATTATCATTATCTGATAAAGCCATCGTATCACTTTGAGTTTTAGCCCCCAGGTTCTGCCATAAGTGAAGCGACACATGGTGTTGATGTAAGCCCCCAAACTGTGCGAAATCGACTGCATGAGTACGGACTACGAGCTCGACGCCCAATTAGATGCCAACCGATACGTCACGGGAATCGCGCTCGTCGAAATGAATGGTGTAGAGAACGCAGAACATGGACCCAGGAACAATGGGATAAAATTATGTTTTCCGATGAGTCGCGATTCGGGTTTAGGCCTGATACAAGAAGGGTGCGAGTGTACCGTCAGCCCGGAAATACTGAAAGGCTCAGGTGCATTCAGGAAGTTCATCCATACAGCGGCTCAACAGTTATGGTATGGGCGGGTATTATGAAGAACAGGCGAACTGAGCTCATTTTTGTAAATGGAAACATGAACGCTGAAAATTACGTTGAGGATATTCTCAGACCTTATGTCCATCCATTTGCACAAACCTTTGGTTCCGATTTTACGTTAATGCATGACAATGCGCGTTCACATACAGCTCGGCGAACCAGTCAATACTTGGTAACGGAGAACATCCGGGTATTGCCCTGGCCTGCACAATCGCCAGACCTCAATCCCATCGAGCACGCATGGGACATGCTCCAGAGACGTGTTTTGAAGGACTTGGACGGAGTGACAACAACCCAACAGCTGAAGGATTTGCTACAATTCCATTGGGAGCGAATACCGCAAGATGACATAAACAGTCTCATTAATTAAATGAATAATCGTTGCCGACAAGTTCTGAATAGCAGAGGAGGCCATACTTTGTATTAAATTATCCTATACTTTCATAATAAATTCATTTTCTTTAGAAATTTCATTTTGTAAAAAATAATGTTTAGTTGCTTATGTACCTTAGTTTCTACGGTATATTCTAATATTGTTAATTTCTGTTATTAAAAGAACTTATAAAGACAACAGCTGTTATGTTTACATCATAGGACCCTAAACATATTATTTTAATAATAAAATACAACGTTAAAATTTGAAAAACCATCCTAAAATTTAAATTAGTACATGTTGCTTAGACTTTTTTGATGTGTGTATGTGTGGGTTAGTTATTTAGATAATTTACAGGACACAAGTATCCTACCTGGGTAAAAAAACAAGTTTTCTTTATAAATGTTATAACATTCAATTAATATTATGTAAACATTTCAAGTCAATTGGAGCTAAATTGACGAAGTTAAGAGCATTGAAGCCAGAAAATTATCGTGTTTTATTTATAGCTTTTCATGAGCAAAACTATAAAGCGAATTTCTGAAACTTGTGATTTTTTAAGTCTGTGAATATTTTAAGATGAAAATTGGCAAATATTATACTATGACATATATATTGATAAACTAACCTTAGCCATATGTCTAAGAATACGAGAATATATCTTTTTTTACCTAGGTAATCCTTTTAATTTAAGCATTTAATATGGAATACAAAATATGAATGATTATTGTCATCTTATACTATTCCATTTTCTAATTTTTCTATTTCCTATATTCTATTCATATATTCTTAAATGATCTATTTTACTTTTTTCTTCTCCACGTTAGTGCGGACGATGACACAGTAATTAGCTGCGCCTATCCTAGGGCCTACTGACAAGAGAGTAGTGTCAATCGTATTAATAGGAACTGTATAAATAGTTATTTTTGTTTAAAATAATGTTTTATTGAAAAATTCCATTTATGATATTTTCATTGTATTCATCACTAAACCATAATCTATAAGTAAAGCAGTTTACTAATATTTTTTTTATGCTGTAGGACAGCAGACAGGCTGACGGCCTGCTTAGAATTTAGCAGTTACCGTCGTTGCCAATGGGTGTTTGCAACACCAGTGGCATCGCGAACACGCTGCTGTCCCATAAGGGTAAAGGAACTTGGGTCACTAATGCCGGAACACAACACAAGGTTATTATGGCGGCATACTTAAGACCAAAGGTGGTCGCCATCCAGACGGGCTTGAGGCCCTACCACGTAGCTAGGGTGGGTTGTTTTGTCGCCTTTTACGACAGGCCGACTCCGGCCGCAGAGGTTAGTATTCTTTCTCCGCCCCTGCACGGATGACCCAGGTTCCCGTACCTCTATGGAACAGCAGCGTGTTCGCGGTGCCCCTAACGTAGCAAATATCCATAGGCGACGCTGCATAAAGAGCTGCTGTATACCAGTCCATTCACGTTCATTCATTTAGTTTATTGTATTCGGCGAAAATTCACGGCTTACCATCGGAATTTATGTCAACAGATGCATGAAATTCAAATCCTAGAAGGTATTTTAGCGGGATCGGACACTCTACCGATTACTACCTACATATTACCGTCGGATCGGACGTGGAATCTGTAGTTGCAGACCAAGTACTGTCGTAACTGTGCTCTGTTCGAAAGCCAACATGATATCGTCAGTAAATACGGAATTGTCTATGTGACATTTAGATATTGTATATCCTGTTCTCCTACGCTAAACAAAAACGGTTTAAGGACTGATCCTTGGCGTACCCCGACGACGACGAAGAAAGTTATTGTCGTCTTTTCTGAAATACGGGATCAGAATCGCGATACACATCCTTCTTCTTCTTCCCATTTCTCTCCTATTGGAGGTTGACATCAACATCCTAGATAATATTAATATAAGTTTTTGAACGCTACTGAACCACAGTTATTAGATCTTCACACGAGAAATGCAGTTGAAGGCCTCATAAATATACAGAAACAAGCAATGCAAAGGCTTATTACTCGTCCATCTTCATTACATTTCTCCACGATAATTCATATGGTGCAATATCTCATAGGCCAGATACGTACATTTCGCAAGTCTTCCAAACAAGCGGTGCCTGTCTATCAATATCATGGTAGTCGTCATTATCATCAACAGCCTTACATCACCCACTGAAAGAAATAAAATGTATATAAATAATTAGACTTAAATTTGTTTCAACAATTTGTATAATTATACGTAATATTTGTCTGAAATCGGTCCCAGCTCAGCACTTGCAATGGTATTCAGCAGCGCTGATTCACTGAAAGACACTCCGTTTCTTATCTATCCAATACCGAGTTTTCTTTTAATATAATCGATTCATCGTGCTAGATTGCATCCTACACTACGTTTATCAAGATAGAATGTTCATTTTAGGAATAGCTTATTCTAACTGATGTTAGTTCCTTTTATACCTCCAAGATTAAATGCTTGTTTTTTGATGAGCTAGGATTTTACTGTACCGATTTTTTCTATTGTAGGTCAAGGAATTCCTTAGAGAATAAATGAATACAGATTTTACTTTTTTGGTATTATTATTTATGGCGTACGCCCAAATCAAATATAAATTGCAACGTTAAAGATAAGAAAAATCTAGAATATCGAGAGTTAGTGACAAGCCATTTATAACTGCAAATTGTAATTAAACTAATAATAGTTACCGAAAATATACCCCAACATTTTTCCACCAACGTGGAGGCTACAAACAATCAGTCTAAATAAGTAATTAAGTGAGTTTTTTTATAGGCAAGATGACCGCCGACGTAGCGTCCTGTACAATATACGTACAACTGATATGCATCAAAGTTGAAATAATGAATCGTGCAGGAGCAAATAAATCCACGACCGCCTCCACTATAAATACCCGTATGTGATTGCTCCGAGTATCATAAGTCAGATCCAGTCACTAGAGTTTACAGTATTTGTGAACAATAATACCGGTACGTTAAATTTAGTATTATTTTTTTATTTACAACTTTTAATTTTAAATCGAAATTCATTACATGGGCAAATTGTCATAAAGCTATGGTGTTATTTTCTAAAAATTTTAAATGATAATAGAGATATATTATGTAATTATCTAAAATGTCATTCCAACCTTGTTTTTTGATTCTTAAAGGCATTTTACAAATTTAAAATGACTAAATGTACTATGAAACGTAAAATAAAAACAATATATATTATTGTCAGGTGATTTAAATAATACATTTTAATATATATATATATATATATATATATATATATATATATATATATATATATATATATATATATATATATATATATATATAGTTTTTGACTTTTTGTTTGTGATGAATATAGATAGTGTAAAAAATATATGTATGTAATTAAAAATGATGTTAGACGAGCGTTTTTCCCGCCGACAAACTGGTATGCAGTTTGCTGGGACTATTGCAACTATATTATTTTGTATTGTTTGGAGATTAAATTTAAAAAAAAACATATGTTACTATTGTTAAAAGTAAAGTAAAATGATGGTAAAAGTTAGCCAGCAGGTTATTTTCGAACTATTTAGAATCGATTTTTGTATTTTTATTTGCTAATAGTACTGTTTTTAACCCATGGAAATTAATTAACTGTTTATAACCTATAGAATTTAATTATAGTTCATTATTATAATAAAACAATTACATTATTAATTAAACAAATTGAAAATCAACTAACTACAGTGTTGTGTTCCGGCGGCATTAGTGACCCAAGTTCCGTTACCCTTATGCGACAGCAGCGTGTTCGCGATGCCACTAGCGTTGCAGACACCCATAGGCCGCGGTAACTGCTGAATTCTAAGCGGGCCGTCAGCCTGTCTGCTGGCCTACAGCAATAAAAAAAAATAAGTCTGAAAAGGAGCCTTTTAAACTTGCTCCATGCTCTTGAGGAATGAAAAGAAGAAAATAGAAAACTTTATTTTCTTCGAAATATTATTAAGTTTGATTAAGTTGACAATAGCTATGATATGGTATATCAATCACAGACAGTTTTTCCAAATTTATCTGCTTTGATTTCAGTGAACTAGTTATTAAATGACGATATTCTTAACAGATCATCATGAAGACCGTCATCATCCTGAGCTGTCTGTTGGCTGTAGTCCTTGGAGAATACACCAATAAGTATGACGACATTGACGTCAAAGAAATCCTGGAAAACAAACGTCTATTGGATGGCTATATTAAGTGCGTTATGGATTTAGGACCATGCACGCCTGAGGGCAAAGAATTGAGATGTAAGAACACATTCAGACTATTATATTATACTTATTAGTCGGTTTGTATAACTATCTATAAACTATATTGAAGGCCGTACGAAGTAGCAAGTCCCAGGCACTGATACAGCTATTTTAGCTGTAACCGCATTTAATGAAGTAATAATAATTTTACAGAATATTCAAAATATTCAGTCAGTCAGTACTGTATCACAAATTTAATTCTGCTATTAATTTTTTTTATTGCTGTAGGACAGCAGATAGACTGACGGCCCGCTTAGAATTTAGCAGTTACCGTCGCCTATGGGTATTTGCAACGCCAGTGGCATCGCGAACACGCTGCTGTCCCATAAGGGTACAGGAACTTGGGACACTAATGCCGGAACACAACGCAAGGTTATTATGGCGGCATACTTAAGACCAAAGGTACTTAAGGCCATCCAGACAGGCTTGAGGTCCTACCACGTAGCTAGCTAGGGTGGGTTGTTTTGTCGGCTTTTACGACAGGCCGACCCTGGCCGCAGGGGTTAGTTAGTATTCTTACTCCACCCCTGCACGGAGAAAAAGAAAAAGAAAGCTGAAATTTATTAATAATAATAAATATATCGGGACTATTTGTACAGTGCCATCAGAGCAAGCAGCAAAGCGGTTGCGCTACGGAGATCGTCAAATAGTGCTAGCATTTGCTTTCGCATGTCAGCTTCGAGGGCCGCGGGCTAGATTCTCGTTAGGATGTTGATGACATGTGTATATTCTTATCCGTACAGGGTGAAAGAATACTAACCTCTGCGGCCGGGGTCGGCTTGTCGTAAAAGGCGACAGAACAACCTACCCTAGCTACGTGGTAGGGCCTGAAGGCCGTTTGGATGGCGACCGCCTTTGGTCTTAAGTATGCCGTCATAATAACTTTGTGTTGTGTTCCGGAATTAGTGACCCAAGTTCCTGTACCCTTATGGGACAGCAGCGTGTTCGCGATACTAGTGTATTGCAAACACCCATAGGCGACGGTAACTGCTAAACTCTAAGCGAGCCGTTAGCCTGTCTACTGTCCTATAGCAATTAAAAAATATTTATTTACATACAAAGAGTGAGGAGCATCAGTTGCATCTAATAATCATAATATAAACGATCTGCCTCCTATTTCGGGACTAGATTGCACCGTGTGTATTATCAGAGTTATTTATTCCAACCGTATTTTGTGTATCCGTTTGCGCAGAATAAATACATTTAATCACCACTTATTAATTTATCTTATGGTTTTAACATTTACAGCGCACATAGAAGAGGCCATTACAGACGGATGCGGGCAATGTAACGAGAAACAGAAGGTTAATGTGGAACTTGTAATCCGCCATCTGGTGGACAATGAGAAAGAGGCGTGGAATCAGCTTTGTGATAAATTCGACAAAACTGGCAAATGGAGGAAGCATTATGAACAATTAGCTAAAGAGCACAATATCCCCATATAAATCTAAAAATTGATATATTCATTAATTTTCTCTCATACAAAATTTTTCAAAATTATTGTCGTTGTGTATTTAGGTTGTGATATGTTTTTTTTAAATAAAAGTTACATTTTTCTTAATATCCTGTTTTATTGATCATTATAGCTTAGTTTGATAATTTTGTAAGTGGTTACGTATGTCGCCTTATACTATATGTGGGTTAGTTATTTAGATAGTTTACAGGACACAAGTATCCTACCTGGGTAAAAAAACAAGTTTTCTTTATAAATGTATAACATTCAATTAATATTAAGTATGTAAACATTTCAAGTCAATTGGAGCTAAATTGACGAAGTTAAGAGCATTGAAGCCAGAAAATTATCGGGTTTTATTTATAGCTTTCATGAGCAAAACTATAAAGCGAATTTCTGGAACTTGTGATTTTTTAAGTCTGTGAATATTTTAAGATGAAAATTGGTAAATATTGTACTATGACATATATATTGATAAACTAACCTTAGCCATATGTCTAAGAATACGAGAATATGTCTTTTTTACCTAAGTAATCCTTTTAATTTAAGCATTTAATATGAAATACAAAATATGAATGATTATTGTCATCTTATACTATTCCATTTTCTAATTTTTCTATTTCCTATATTCTATTCATATATTCTTAAATGATCTATTTTACTTTTTTCTTCTCCACGTTAGTGCGGACGATGACACAGTAATTAGCTGCGCCTATCCTAGGGCCTACTGACAAGAGAGTAGTGTCAATAGTATTAATAAGAACTGTATTAATAGTTATTTTTGTTTAAAATATTGTTTTATTGAAAAAATTCATTTGTAATAATATATAATAATAATCATCATCATTTATTTCGGATTTTCGGATTGACGGTTTATGATATGTTCATTGTATTCATCAATAAACAATAATCAATGAGTAAATCAGTTTACTAATCTTTTTTTCATGCTGTAGGACAGCAGACAGGCTGACGGCCCGCTTAGAATTTAGCAGTTACCGTCGTTGGCAATGGGTGATTGCAACGCCAGTGGCATCGCGAACACGCTGCTGTCCCATAAGGGTATCGGAACTTGGGTCACTAATGCCGGAACATAACACAAGGTTATTATGGCGGCATACTTAAGACCAAAGGTGGTCGCAATCGCCGACCCCGGCCGCAGAGGTTAGTATTTTTTCTCCGCCCCTGCACGGATGACCCAGATTCTCGTACCTCTATGGAACAGCAGCTTGTTCGCGGTGCCCCTAACGTAGCAAACATCCACAGGTGACGGTAGCTGCTTACTGTGCAACGGCTTACATCTTAACAAGTTATATTTCTTATACAATAAGAAAAATTCCGACATGACTAAATAATCTGAATAACTGAAACATGAGTGTTTCAGAGTTGACAATTAGCTATAAATTAGACTTAAATGATACATAAAATTATATACAAATGCAGGGCGGACACAAGTATTACAAAAGCTTTCGTACGATTACATATTTTTATGGTTTTAGACACAATTTCAAGTTCTTCTACCTGTATCATAATAATGAGACGATCGTATCTATATCGTAATATCTCCACCAATTCAAGGTTCCTCAGTGTTTCATGTTCGGAGTCCCTCTATGAAAGACGAAAGAAGTATCAAAGAGTCGTCATGGGTTCGACTGCCAAACTTAACATCACTTAAGCAGATTTTCCTATCTGTCGTACAAATTAATAATAGGAATAGAATAATAATATTTGATATCAGAAAACAAAAAGTGTTATAAAATTTTTGGGGAATGGAAGCTTCCTTTTAAACAGGAAATACTTGTGTCAGAAGACCTCAAATAGAGAGAAATAATATAACTTGGTACTTGAGTCTATTTACCTAATAGACTCAGAGACATTTTTATTTTTTTTTATTACTGAGGAATAGCAGACAGCCTGACGGCCCACTTTATAGTGGGCCGTCGCATAGTAAGCAGTTACCGTCGCCTATGGGTGTTTGCAACGCCAGTGGCACCGCGAACACGCTGCTGTTCCATAGAGGTACAGGAACCTGGGTCACTAATCCCGGAACACAAAACAGGGTTTTTGGTGATATACTTCAAGAATGGTTGCCATAGACACGGGTTTGGGGCCCTACCATGTAGCTAGGGTGGTTTTATCGCGTTTTACGACAGGCTGGCCGTAGGCCGTAGGGGTAGTAATCTTATTCCACCCCTGCATGCACGGAGAAATTTGTTACGTAAGCTTATTGGGAGAAAACTATGTTCACAAGTGGTTTTATATAGTATATTGGTGTTTCTGAAATCAAATTCTAATTCTAAATGTAAAAAGTACTAAAAATCAAGAAATAACTTGTTTCTTAATTTTATTTAAAATTCACATAGTCTATTAAAAAAACTAAAGCAAAAAATCAAGGCCACCGCGGTTCAAAGAGCTACAGCAAAACAGTTTCTCAGAGTTAAAAATTTGTAAATTAGATCTGGTCCACTGTTCCAATAAAGGCTTCAATTATAATCGGTAGTTTCATATGATTTGATTATTATTAGTGTACGATGCCGGTCACAGACCGAGATTGCATCGTATAGGAGAAGGATAGCTCGAGAGCAGTGGACTATATGAGAGAGGGAGAGGAGTGGTGGTTAGAGAGACGCGATACCTTGCAGTAAGCAAAGAAATTCGCACTGACCTTGATTACACGAACAATTAGTTTTATATTAATCTTTTATCTATTACAGAAGTACGAGTATTCACCAGCTAAAGATAAATCAAACCAAGCTAAAGAGGTTAACCAAAGAAAAGATAAAAGGATTGCGTAAAATGATATGGTAAAAGGATGTTAAATACCTGGGTGTTTCATGCGTCTGGTGACATCGATTGCGACGTCAAGGCACGCATTGCTGCCGCGTGGGCCAAATGGCGTGGGTAACTGGTGTCATTTGTGACCCCAAGATGGCGGTAAAGTTTAAGGGACAGGTCTATAAGACCATCATTAGGCCTGTCCTTTTATACGGCTGTGAAGCGTGGCCGGTGTTAGAGCGACACAAGCAAGAACTGGGTGTCACGGAGATGAATATGCTGCGATGGATGTGTGGAGTGACGCGGAAGGACCGCGTTAGGAACTCCCGCATTCACGGTAGTCTTCATGTCCGTGACATTGCAGATAAATTGCAGGAGTGTCGGCTCCGTTGGTATGGCCATGTTTTACGGCAACCGGATGCTTACGTGGGAAACAAATGTCTGGCCATGCCGCCTCCGCCGGGCCCCGGCAGGAGGGGTAGACCCAAAAAGTGCTGGCTTGACGTCGTAAAAGGTGATAAGCGTGCCAATGGGCTCACTACCAGGGATGCTGAAGATCGCGCGAAGTGGAGTAGAAAAAGTCGAAAAGCGGACCCCGGGCACTGAAACGAAAGTTTGGGTGGCAACCGGGACTAACGCTAGGATGATGATGATATGGTAAAAGGATGTGAACGTTGAAATGACGTCTAACAGAGGAAAGTGGAAAGAGAGAACATGTTTTACCGACCCCATATAATGTAGGATAGGGGCAGGAAGAACACGTGGGACGGGAAACAGTTCTTAGAATCTTCACAGGCCTTCCGATGTGCGTTAGCTGTTACACCACGGAGGTAGACAAATATACACATTACGCAGCAATAAAATAATATTAGAATAATATACCTGAAAGGTTCTATCCGTGCAGGGGCGGAGAAAGAATACTGACCTCTGCGCCCGGGGTCGGCCTGTCGTCAAAGGCGTCAAAACAACCCATCCTAGCTACGTGGTAGGGCCTCAAGCCCGTCTGGATGGCGACCACCTTTGGTCTTAAGTATGCCGCCATAATAACCCTGTGTTGTGTTCCGGTATTAGTGACCCAAGTTCTTGTACCATTATGGGACAGCAGCGTGTTCGCGATGGCACTGGCATTGCAAACATCTATAGACGACGGTAATTGCTAAATTCTAAGCGGGCCGTCAGCCTGTCTGATGTCCTACAGCAATAAAAAAGGTGCTTTAGCATGCACCTCGTATGGTCAATCAAACTCGGGATGTTTCCGTAGCTACTAGATTGGGTTACAAATATACATTTTATAATTTTCGTATATTTAGTATATGTCAATATTAGCTAGGAATTTCACGGAATTTTGTATTGTCTTCTCAATTTATTCGTCTACAACACTGAAACATTTAATTTATTGGTAGGTTCCCATAAAATAAATTTTCAAAGCCAAAATATAATTACTATATTTATTTTTTCTACAATTAAGTGTGTTATCTTTGCTATTTAATCAACATTTCAACAATGGTAAAAATAAACACGTATGTACTTACAATCCGTATGAAAATTGATTAAGTACATGTTTTAGATTTCAACTAGTTTCTTTGTAAACATTGCTCATAATATTTCCTTAGGCGCACGTCTCAGTTTGCGTAAATAAATTGTCAATTTACTCGTCTTGTAGACTAGTCGATCACACCCGCTCCGCTAATAACAGGCAAAAGTAATATGAAAAAAATGAGAGAGGGTCAATAGAATAAATAACTACGAAAAATTCCAAGTCGAATGGTAGTATCCCATCCCGATATGTTCAATAGTTTTGTTGTGATGGTGGAACCCCTTTTTACTATTATATATATATATATATATATATATATATATATATATATATATATATATATATATATATATATATATATATATTTATTGTCACTCGGTTACTCTTTCTTTGACCACGAGGGCAGAAAAAAGTTGGAATAAATGTGGCCAAATTGTTTCTTATAATTGCAACCGCCGTCTGACCCCCTATGACTGAAAGAGGCCTAACGATTGACGACCCTTCCTCATGAGTTCCTTAGAATGGTTTGTTCGTCGGAAAGCCTTGTTCTTACTCCTGGCCGGAACGTGTGGCCGCAGCTTGTCAAGGATAGTTCCATAATAAACGATAGAAACAAACCGGTTAATTTTTTAAGTAGTTAGATCCATAAAAACTTATGGATCTGGACTTTCGTCAGAACCCCTGCAAGAGATCCCGTCCCGATTCAGTTTAATGTGAAATATATATTTATTTACATAAGAAAACTTTTTTAGTATGTATATATCAGTTATCTTGTACCCATAATACAAGCACTTATGCGACGGTAACTATGAAATTCTAAATGGGCCGTCAGCCTGTCTGCTATCCTACAACAATGAAAAAACAACAATCAACTTCTTGCTTCCGGATTATTTGACGCTGTGTATTTGATTCTGATAAATTGGTAACTAGCACTAGGTTGATTGGTAATATAACTTTTTTTCCAGCATGACAGGATCATTGCAATACTTATTAGAAGATAAAAATACATATTCAAGCTACACAGTGATCATACTAGACAGATATATTACGTTAGGTATATCACCTTTTATCACAAAGCTTTAGAAAGTTTGCAGCCAGGCAATAATTTATCGGTAAATTCATTACATTTTTAATGGAACAACTGTAATAGTATGTTCCTTCGTCAATCTTCTTTATACATATGCAACCATTTTGTTTATGGCCAGTATACTCGTAGAGTATAAAATAATTAAATAATGTAATTAAAGTTATTTTATATGTCGGAATCTGAATATTTCACTTTTTTTTTCTTAATGCTTTAGGAGAGCAGACAGGCTGACGGTCCGCTTAGAATTTAGCAGTTACCGTCGGTTATGGGTGTTTGCAACGCCAGTGGCATCGCGAACATGCTGCTGTCCCATAAGGGTACAGGAACTTGGGTCACTTATGCCGGAACACAACACGAGGTTATTATGGCGGCATACTTAAGACCAAAGGTGGTCGCTATCCAAACGGGCTTGAGGCCCTACCACGTAGCTAGGGTGGGTTGTTTTGTCGTCTTTTACGACAAGCCGACCGCGGCTGCAGAGGTTAGTATTCTTTCTCTGCCCCTGCACGGATAAAAATAAGGTTACAGGTTAAGGAAAAATATATATTATTACAATCATATATTAAAATTTTCAAATAATTAAAATTAGCTCCTATGCTTATATTGATAATAAAATAGTATGCAATCAACATAATTTGAACTAACAAAAAATTGGGAATTTTGTCACAAGCGTTGAGTTACTTAAACAACCGCAGTGCACGGTTCTGCACTATAAGGTGTCCTGTAAAGTTGTGTCTTCAGTTGCCAGCTCCGTGCTGTGAGATCTCGAAGTGTGAGGTACACTTCACACTACACTGGTGTTCCTGTTTCAATGCCGGCAATAGCCTATCGTCCGGGTTTCTCATCCTGCACCTCAATCAACGTAAATCAGGTAAAGTTCAAAGGCGAAGTCACGGCGGTTATACGTTTTACATTGCACCATCGCAGGCTTTCAGTCCCCTCTGTAAAAAGAGGCTGGATAGAGTTCACGGCACAGTCATATCAAGTAACACAGATGCTTTCGGTAACGACTGCTTCGGAAGGTACCTGTGTTGTCTCACTTAAAAAGAGCAAGAGCAAGCACCGAAGCGAAAGTTTGAGTTGCAACCGAGATTTAACACGGGGATGATGATAATGATGGTGTACCATTGTTAAGATGCCGACGATGAGGTTCTTGTGCTGTTTCGTAGAAAATGGTTGCACCGATGGAAATAGGCGCGTTGAAGGATGACAGCGTATCCCTACATCTATCTACCCTTACTTGTTAAGTTTTACAGCAGTATAAAGAGAAAACCTAATATAATGAATTAGCTGGTATGTACCATATTTCGGGCAGCGGATTAGTGATTATAGAAACTACTATGGTATGATACATATTTCGGACTAATTTATTTTTGATATTTTATAGTAAACTAGCTGTGCCCGCGACTCCGTCCGCGTGGAATAGTGACTTTGGGCAGCATTTTTTAAAAAATGTTAAGGGTGGACAACCCTTAAGGTCCTTACCCCACTAAGGGGTATGAAAAATAGATGTTGGCCGATTCTCAGACCTACTCAATATGCTCACAAAATTTCATCAAAATCGGTCAAGCCGTTTCGGAGGAGTACGGGAACGAACATTGTGACACGAGAATTTTATATATAAGATAATGATTATATGTTAAAAATTGCACGGCTAAAAAAATAAATCTTTGTAGAAAAAAGTTAATAAATCACTTTGCTAAGGTTTTTATGCACAGGCAAAGACAATAGTGCCGTGTTAGGGTTAAAGATTAAGTACTACGTAAATTGTTTAACAATAGACATAAACTTTTCCGTATTTGCCGATGATTAGTTATTGCATAATTAGTATATATAAATTAAGATTGGCTTCAGGAGTATATCAGTGTTTATAGAGAACTGAGAGAAGACAGTAATCACAAGAATTAAAAAGGTAAGAAAATCCAACAAAATATATTTATTTAAGAGATTTTATGTTAAGTAACATTTCTAATACTCGTACTATGGTAACTTCATGGTACAGCGAAAAATATTATTTCATATTTTGTTTGAAAAATAGAAAAATCACCGTGTGGTAATATCGTGAAAAGTTGAGATGAAGTTTGTTCACTTTTTAATAGCGCATTAACCAAGAGGAAATCTTATAAGCAAAAACCATTATACGGTAAAAAGTGATTCAATGTTCCAGGTCTTCATATTTAATATGAATTGATACTTGGCATTTCAAATGGTATCAATTCAAAGTCTATGTTATTAAGGGCACCATAAAATAAAAAAAACCCCATGTGACAGCAATGTGTTCACGGTGCTCCTGGCGTCGCAAACATTCATAAGCGACGGTAACTGCTTACTCTTAAGTGGGCAGTCAGGCTGTCAGCTGTTCCTCAGCAATATAAAAAAATCATTGAAAATATCAAGCACTAATAAATAACATATACATACATACACATAATCACGCCTCTTTCCCGTAGGGGTAGGCAGGGACCACTTCTTTCCACTTGCTACGATCCTAACATACTTGTTTCGCTTCGTCCATCTTCGTACACCATGAAAGTGGACTAATAAATAAAATACTGATATATGCATTGTTTACAGATGAAGTGGTACATCCTGTTCTTCCTGGTTGCAGTAGCAGCTCTCGTGTCAGCAGAGCAATATACAGATCGGTATGACAATATTAATGTTGATGAAATAATAGCAAATCGTAAATTACTTCTTCCGTACATCAACTGCGTTTTAGACCAAGGAAAATGTACAGCCGAGGGCAAGCAATTAAAAGGTAAATACAATACATTAATGTTACATTTTTCATATATTGTAAATATTTTTCGTATGTTGGTAC
This sequence comes from Malacosoma neustria, assembly GCA_963693495.1. Taxonomy (NCBI): domain Eukaryota; kingdom Metazoa; phylum Arthropoda; class Insecta; order Lepidoptera; family Lasiocampidae; genus Malacosoma; species Malacosoma neustria. Next base: position 8,185,912 of record OY856389.1, read on the forward strand.
CCTTAAGTATATGCATATCAATATTGTATGGTATTTATTCTACATACAAATGGATAAGTAGACAAATTAAACAAGGATATAAAAATCTTTGGATTTCTACTTTTTATATAAGATATACAATACATTGTTTCATTTTCTACGTTCCAAATAAGCAATAAGCCTATTTTTAAGGATTCAATATTGAACTTTAGTTAATATATACTTTACAGGCCATTTTACTGAGTCAAAATTACAATGCTTGTCTTTTGTTTGCAATCCTTCTTGCTTTGATTCCTGGTACAGTTCGTCAGTCCACCAGATCTTAATTAGGCGCACTCTACTTTTATGAATCTCCGTTCCTTTATCTAAAGAGGCTGACTTACTGGATCTTCAAAGTGTAAATAATTATACAATTACAATGATAATTTAAACAGAGCTATTAAGTCCCGAAGTAAGCAGAATGTTTATATAATGCATAATAAACAGTTACTCATTAAGTTTGAAGCTATTTTAATTACTTTTGATATCCAAATCAATATTTTCTCTTTCATCATTTATTTGTTCATCATCGTTCATTTTTTTTAATAGTTTTCATAGTTATTACGTAAGTGGCTGTTGTAAAATGTCAAGATAATTTGATTATTTATATTACAGCACACATCAAAGATGCAATGCAAACAGCTTGCGCCAAATGTACTGATAAACAGAAAATATACGCCAGGAAGGTAGTAAATCATATAAAAATCAATGAAGCTCAGTATTGGGAGGATCTCAAGAAGTATTATGATCCTAAAAACGAATATCAACAGACATATGAAGAATTCCTCGCCAGAGAAGATTAGCAAGTATCTATAGAATTTTGAGCAATTAATAAATTACATATGTAGATATTGTATGGTCTTTTCTTTGATTGCAAATAGTTCAGTGTCATCTACATTATCACGTCTCGTCTCGTTCATCAATTGTATTATGTTAAAAGACTGAGATAAATGTTTTATCTCCTTAAAAAAATTCAATCATTTCCTTCTTTAAATCGTTTTCTATGTCTGGCGTAACACTATACGCCAGACATAGAAAACAATAAAAAATGAGTTTTTAGAGGACTTGGTCCGAAAAAACCAAAGCTTTGGTTTTTTCAGAGAGTAAAGGACTATGATTTTCTCAAATAATTTTGGGACAACTAATTATGATACTATTGTGTATTATTTGGTTGAGTCAGGTCTCGAAATTGAAATTGTCAATATTGGTGGCACCCAGGGCGGATATTGTGACACCCCTAAACTCAATCAAAACTTAAAATAAAAAAGAAAAGTAATAATAATTTACGGTTTATTAAAATACGAGTATTACAGATAGGTTTTATATATTATGTGAAAGAAATTTAGCTAATAAAAAATTAAAATTTATTCCTTCTAGCTTTAACACTTGCAAACTCCGAAACACGTCATCAAAATTTATATTTTGTGTTGTTTCATGTTCTATCGTTAAAATACCAAGATTGTTTAATCTGATTTCAGTCATTGTTGGCCGCAAGTAATTTTTAATTAATTTAAATTTGCTGAAACTCCTCTCACATGAAGCAACTGATGCACATATTGTTAGAAATAACTTTAGTTTCAAAACCCTTAGATTCGAAAGAGATTCTGTAAAATCCCATTCCATAATGAATTTCAAATAGTCCAAAGTTACCCAGTTAGAAACTGTAATATTGGCTGCTTTTAAATGTCTTCTCAATTTTGGTATCTCTAAGCGGAGTTCTGTTCCTGATACCTCGTCGTAAAGGCCAGTAAATATTGATATAGCAAATTTTAACTGTTAAGTGTCTGCCAAAAGCCAAGTGTTTGATTGCACAACCTCAAACAATGAAGCTACGTCTTTAATGGACTGTAATCTTGTTTCGAGTTCAATATTGATTCTGTCATGACATTTTAACATGCCCTTTTGAAGTTCCGCTCTAAGTGTAAGTCCAGCATCAGTGGACGATGCTAACTCACCGGGAATGCGTTTCTTGCGACTAATTCGTCGTTCCATCGAAATGTTGTAGTCTTCCAATTTTTGTACAGCAAAATTTATTACCTCTTCTGCAAGATGCAACCGTTTCTCTCCAATGAAAAGAAGAAGTACTTCTAGTTTTCGTCCTGAATTTAGAAAACTTACTAGGCAAGTAGGAATCTCCATAAATATCGTAATATATTAAATTATTTTATTACTGGCGATTATGCAAACTGCCACAGTTTTACGAATTTTTATAGGTGGCACTATAACTGACGTTCACGGCCGGGTGTCACCCCTAAGTGAGTGACACCAGGTGCGCCCGGGGGGGCGCACCCCAGCCCGGGGGGGCTTCCCAACCCCAGCTACTTCACTGTATATAGATAATTTTGGTGGATTTAAATATTCAAACTGTCATTATGATCAAAATACTTATGAGCTTTAAAAATGTACAACATAGTTTTAGTAAATGATAGAATTTCTATTATACTAAAAAGAAAGAAATAGCAATAATAAAGTGCGTTATTCAAAATGCGTCACAAGCTAGTGTTAAGGTGTAACTTATAACTGGTTGTAGGCGTGTTTGTCTAGTTTTTATACCATCTAAATATCGACGCGGCTTAATCGCGTCGTTATTAACGTGTTAAGTCGTTATTAATGTGGTTCGCCTGGTGACGACCTCTGTAGAGTAACGGATAACGTATTTCGGTACGCTAGTGGAGGTCACGGGTTCGAGTCCCATCTCGCGCCTGGGTGTTTATGTAAAATATGTATTTATTTCCAAAAAGAAGTATTTAAGTAGTATATCAGTTGTCTAGTACCCATAACACAAGTGCAATGCTACTTAGTTTGAGACTAGATGGCACTGTGTGAATAGTCACAAAATAAAATAAAAAATGTTTACACTTCGGCACCTGAGGTCCACTGTTGAATGGTGACAGGAAAACTTTAATGAGCTTTTTGCAGCGATACCTATCCGAGACGCTTCACGTATCCAACTGCCGTCTGATTCCTGAACTAGAAAACCTTAAAACAAAATAAATTTAGTTAGTTAAAGTTTAATAAATACATTTTCTAATAAAAAATATTATTAAATTATTACAAATGTCCACTAAAAATCTTTATTGTTATTTCATCCCTCACGGGATTGGCGAGTATACAAGGACTTTATAATTGGGTTCAGTTGATCATAATCACAAGACGATTCTATTAAGTTTAGTCTGGTGAAATAGACTAAATTGCGTTACAGAGCCCACTTTCGTCTGTTGTCCTTCCCAATCCTGAATCTGCGGATAAATTTGCACTAAACCTATAATGAGGTTAACCTAAAATAAACTAAACAATTTTAAACAGTTAGTTGAAGTAAAATGAGATCATTAATTGACTCTGAGTACTGCGGTCATAAACATTTGTTCGTCAACAAAGTTTTATCATGACTTACCAGAGTTGAAGGATAATTCTTGTGAGGTCAGTCTATTTATGGACAGGTAGAAACCCACTCATAAAAAACTACGGTATATTTTTTAAGTAACTAATAATCATTTCTTGCTATCACGATTAAATATAGATGAAGTTATTAGCTATTAAAGTATTATTATATTCAATATTATATTATTAAATTTCAAAATGGAATCAGGTACAGGGGCGGGAGTATACGCGAAAGACTACAAATGTAGTAAAAGCTTGGGAAAAATGGCAAGTGTATTCCAGGCAGAAACATATGCCATAATAACATGTGCTCAGGAGAACATACATAGAGGCTCCAAAGGCAAATCTATATACTCTCAGTGACAGTCAAGCTGCAATCAAGGCCATCGCCTCCTTCAAAGTTGACTCCGGACTTGTCCTGGATGCCATTCAAACTCTAAATAGGCTTGGAAGGCATAACAGGGTAAGGTTAATGTGGGTCCCGGGACACGAAGGAATTCATGGCAATGAAATGGCAGATGAACTGGCAAGAGAGGGCTCAACTAATGATTTTATGGGTCCGGAACCATGTGTAGGCATTCCGACTAGCCTCGTGAAAGCCACATTCAGGGATTTTGCAGACCGCAGTCAACAACAACACTGGCTGACTAAAATCGGTCTGGAATATTCCAAAAAATTTTTGGGATCCACGTACAAAGCATGAGGATCCATCTGGAACATGAGCAGGGGGCAAATACGCTACTTGCTTGGGGCCTTTACTAGGCACTTTGGAATAACATGCTCATGAAGATGGGTCTAACCGTGACACCCATGTGCAGGTTGTGTGAGTAACATACAGAACGCATGGAACACCTACTGTGTACATGCGATGCATTGGCCATGAGGCGAATGTATCTTTTGGGGGTAGGATATCCGACACCGGAAGACTACAGGCTCCTATCTCCATATCTCATTGTTAGGCTCATGAAGCAAATCTTCAATGAGATTGGAGAGGAGTGATTGCTATCTAGGGGAACACAAAAGATCCCATTGGATCGAAGTGTTCGAGATATTTCTCGACCCCGAAACAAGATAAGATAAGATTATTATATTCAAATAGATTCTTGATGATTTCTACGGCCTAGTGGTTAGAATATTAGATAGATAGATAGACATTATTTATTGTCCACCAAATATTATTTACAAAGTAACTTAATACTAAACTTATAATAAGTGCATAATAGGCGGCCTTATCGCTAAGAAGCGATTTCTTCCAGACAACCTTAAGGTTGGAATACATTCGTTAGGTTGCGCGCTAAAAGTAACATGAAATAAAATGATATAAATAAAATATAATAATAACATAAATAATCTAACATAAAATACATAATATACTTTTATGTTAAAAGTATAAGTAAAATAAAATATAACACACAATTAGTTTATTATCGATTAAATATTAGATAGATATTATCTGAAGATATTAGTAGAAAGAGTCGGAAAGCGGACCCCGGGCACCGAAACGGTAGTTTAGGTTGCAACTGGGACACTACGCTTAGATGATGATAATGATGATTATCTGAAGATATTACCTTAAAAAAGTTAAAAGACCATCATTAGGCCTGTCCTTTTATACGGATGTGAAGCGTGGCCGGTGTTGGAGCGCCACAAGCAGGCACTGCGAGTCACGGAGATGAATATGCTGCGGTGGATGTGTGGAGTAACGCGGAAGGACCGCGTTAGGAACTCTCGTATTCGCGACAGCCTTCATGTCCGTGATATAGCGGATAAATTTCAGGAGTGTCGCCTTCTCTGGTATGGCCATGTTTTACGGCAACCGGCTACTTATGTGGGGAACAAATGTCTGGCCATGCCACCACCGCCGGGCCTCGGCAGGAGGGGTAGACCCAAAAAGTGCTGGCTTGACGTCGTAGGGGTGTATATTCGTACCAATGGACTGACCACCAGAGATGCCGAAGATCGTGCGAAGTGGAGAAGAAAAAGTCGGAAAGTGGACCCCGGGCGCCGAAGCGAGAGTTTGGTCTGCAAACGGGATTCATCGCTAAGATGATGATGATGATTGATATTTGCAAAACTAGAAGCATCGCTAACACATTAATTACTTACATAAATTATTTAGAAAATGAAATACCATACTCCTGTTATAATATCAGTGTAGGATAAATGGTCAAGCTTTGGCCAGGTATTGGCATAGCGTTCAGTAGAACGTTCAGGAGGCCCGAGCTCATCTGCTGGTGAGAGTTCCATTCCCCCTAGAGAAAGTTATACCTGCCACACTTGCCCAAGGTGGACTGTTTGGTTATATATAGCTATGATCTCGGTATATAAGTTTCCTCACAATGTTTTTTCCTTTACCGCCAGTACGTATCTATTATATTATATTACTAGCCATTCCCGTCCGTGTTTCGCTTTTCGCACGCGTGCGTGCTACATCGCTTGCTCCACTTCCCCCCGACATGAAAATACACATCACTGAACACGTAGTGCTCCTTAATATTGCTTATAAAAATCTTTGTTTCTTAAAAATTTATATTTTAATATAAAGTTTTAAGAAACAACGATTTATCCTTTAGGAAGATACCGCAATATTTTTTTAGATAAGAGTCAAGTGTCTAAGATGCGCACACAACTGCAGATCTTTATCATCTTATTTATATACATAATATGCAAATTAGGCGAAAAAACTGCCTAATTGATGCATGTTCTTGACCCCTAAGCTAGTCTCTGAGTATGATACTACTCGGCTACCATGAAAATTCAAAGATCTGTTTAATAAACCATTTATTAAAACCTAATGATTATATATGATTGTTAAATGTGCCCTTGCACGTTGCACGTAGCCTTCATGAACAAATCACAGTTATATTACAAGCAAGTTATTATGAAAATAAACAACTCTTATATAACAATGAATAAACATAAATACTTGTTACCGTGTTGAAAACATTTTTAATACAATTAAAAACTCCTTATACTCTAATTATGTTATTCAAGATAAAGGAGTTAATAATTTTTTTCAATAAATGAATATCAAAATCATTATTTACGTAGGTTACACTTTTTACGGTTATTTGGGGTCGACAATGTATCTCCTCTCCTTCCACTCTCCTCGGTTATCCATCATCTCAACATTTCCATTTTCCGTCATATTATCAGCCATCCATCTTTTGTTCATTTACCCCTCCTTCTATTTCCGCTCGCTTACAGGGGTATTTGAACTTTATAAATATGTATTTTCAAAGAAACACTTTAATTCTCAGTATTTTTCTTGTCACATGACATTGTCCCCTTTGAATTATACCCATTTTGCGCTCACCACTTACTTTTGAGTTATTCTCTTTTCCAACTTATTCCATTTTTTTAAATGGAATGAATTTTTTTTTATTGATATTTTTTATTTTCATATGATAAACTTTTAACCTTTGGCGGTATATGGTGCTATCTATAACTTTATGTTTGCATTTTTTTAATATTAACACCAGAACAATTTTTTTATTAAAATTTAAAAATAAAACATCGCTCCATGTCATTTCGATAATATGAACTTTGTTCAGAATCTTAAATTAGATAAATAATTATAATCAAAAAATAATTACTACATAAATAAACACGAATAAAAAGAAAATTTGAAAATTTAACGACTTCGAAAATCGCAAATGAAAACAAAGTTATTTGCTTGAGTAGTTTATTAAAAAAATGTATATATAAACAGGATATTTTTCTATACAATATCACGATTAATTGGCCTTAATTTTGCGAAGTTCGTCCTCATATTTGGTTGTATACTTCTTATCTGGGTCGTATTTGGTTGAAAGTTCCTGCCACAATTCAGGCTTTTCATTGATCAAGTGGCCGATAACTGTACGTGTGCCGTCCTTTTGGGCATCTGTGCATTTCTCGCAGTAGGTCTCAAGGGCTTCTTTGATATGTTCTGTAAACAATGTAACGCAATTCATAAAACTTCAGAATTCTTTTTTATATTTTATAATATTGGAATTCTTTTATGTCAATTGTGTTGTTTTTTATGTCAAAAAGGTGTTGTTTACCACCCATAATTCAAGCATAAGTTGTTAGATGTATGACGTGGCGTTAAAACCACTTTCAAGCGAGTCATTGTACTTTAAAACTTATCAAAAATATAATGAAATAATACCATTGATTGGGACAATTTATTCAAACCCTAAAAATAACTTTATGAATATTTAAAAAATCAGTATATTCATTAATTATCTACTGAATTTCTTCTTCTATATTAAGTGCGGATTTGTATAGGTATTAATTTCAAGCACTCATTAAAAATTATAAATAAGACCTTTCTTCCTAACTGGCATGGGTTAGTCGAGTGATTTAACACTTAGAGACCAACCTAGAGGTTACAGCTTCTATTTCCTGCTACGGCATACAACATGGCAGTAATCCTCGTCTACTCTGCATATTATGACATAATTGCTACGTACTGACGAAGGAAAACATGGTGAAGAAATCTGTCAATCCGTTTTGGACTAGCGTGACGGGTACACTGTCCGTTCCGTAGAAGGGGGCCGGACCCAGTAGTGGGCTTTAATAATACACTTCTAATTAAGTTTTTTAAGTTACCTTTAAGTTCTTTTGCATCAGGGGCGCATTTGCCTTTGTCAAGAATGCAGTTGACGTATGGATTGAATAGGCGATCGTTGCTCAATACTTCGTGCACATTGACGGTGTCATATTTATTTGTGTATTTCTCGTCGCTTGGGCGGGCTAAGGCCACGGCGAACAGAGAGAAGAGGCACACAGTGATAATTGTCTTCATTTTTACTGAAATTTTAATACAAATAACAAATGATTGTAAACAAAAATAATATACATATATAACCAGTGCCTAAAATGTATCTACCAAAACGAGAAAAAAGTTAATTAATAATACCGAGTTTTACGGGTTTCGGTGCCTTTTTATTCTTCTAATTATAGATTTATAGAAACTCAATACACTACACTATACTCTAGCTACAAACACAACAGATATTACCGAAAAACAATTGTGTATAGATTGACTACGAGACCAGATCTTTGAAAACAACAACGTTGTTAGTAATATGTAAAGAGTTTTTAAGCAAATAAGCAGTAAAAAAATCAAAACAATATGAAATCTTAGCTTCGGATATAATCGGAACAATAATAAAACCATAGCAAAATATACAACAAATAAAAAAAAACTAATTTAAACAAATACCTGCTGATGTTAGTTGGTTATCGGTATGCTTCGAAGTGTGTTAGTCCGTAGTCACGCGTGAGCTTATATACAAATACGATTGTAGCAAAAAATATGAATATTCATTATAAAGTTTTTTCACTCACGTAGTATTGAATATCATCGATATAAGGATCAAAGTAATGTTTGCGTTTAAAACACGTGCTTTAAGCTCTCACACCAAGTGGCTTATTTGGTTTAGTGGAAAATTTAATTTGGATTGTATTAAACATTTCGAAAGTTTGTGATGCCGGCAGGAAATAAAATGTCCGAGGTTGTCTATGGATTACTCCTTTAATTTTCAAAAACAGCAAAACTATCCGTCCAGGGGTGGAGAAAGAATACCCTGCAGCCGGGGTCGGCCTTTCGTAAAAAGCGACAAAACAACCCACTTTAGCTACGTGGTAGGGCCCCGAGCCCATCTGAATGGCGACCACCTTTGGTCTTAAGTATACCGCCATAATAACCTTGTGTTGTGTTCCTGTATTAGTGACCCAGGTTCCTGTACTTCTATGGGACAGCAGCGTGCTCGCGGTGCCTCAGATACATACATAGATGACGGTAACTCTTTCCTATTAAGTAGGCCGTCAGCCTGTCTACTGTTTCTCAGAAATCAACAAAGCTTTGCTTAATATATAACCGTTTTGCACGATTCTACAACTATTCTGGAGTTGGAACTTTGATAATAAAACATTCACTTGCATCGGTTAAAATCTTAGTTCTGTTTTGTTATTCACTAATGCACAGTAAAAATATAATCGTTTTAAGTTACTATTTGAGGGAAATACATAACGATTAAAATATTTTTTTTTGTAAGACGAAGGTCGTGAGGAGGTCGTGTAATCCATGCTAAATATCAAAACACTTAGCGCTATTATATACCTATCTAACACAAACATATAGCTATATAACATAAATATATAAAGGAAGGGTATAATTAAGTTTCCCATTATAATTAAGATAAGACAGTGTTGCTAAGAAAATATAAATTTCCTCGCATTTCTTGTGCCGATATTGCTGGTACAATCTGGACATGATAGATCTCGTAGATATGGATATTATCTACGAGAGGATTTGGGGCTTTAAAGTAAAATGCTGCAATAATAGCCTATTTTAATTGTAATTAATAGCAAAATTAAGTTTGTGATACAGTAATCGTCTCTTGTGGGTGTTTGCAACGCCAGTGGCACCGCGAACACGCTGCTGTCCCATAAGGGTGCAGGAACTTGGGTTACATGTGTCGGAACACAACACAAAGTTATTATGGCGGCATACTTAAGACCAAAGGTGGTTGCATTCTAGACGGACTTAGGGCTCTACCATGTAACTAGAGTGGGTTGCTTTGCCGACTTTTACGACAGGCCTACCCCGGCCGCTGAGGTCAGTATTCTTACTCCGCCCGTAAAAATGGGTGAAATGTTTGTAAGATTCCACTATCTTTCTAGCATTTCATATTATAGTGACTGTTCGGTTTATTTCTAGTTAATGCTCATATCAAAATGCTAGATTATAGCATGTACAAGGGGTACAATATAATATATTATGACCTCGTTCAATTTACTAACATAGAGCTATATGTAACTAGCACAATAATAAATATAAAACCCTTATATTCTTGTATGTACTTGGGGTGTAAGGGGCCCTACCAACATCTTCGGGGCCCAAGTCAACCTCACCTGCAAGTCGGCGCACCCTGCTGAATAACGGACGAGGCTCTGACGATGGCTTTCCTTTTGGGGTTGGGGGGTCAGACGGCAGTCGCCCCCGTAAAAGCCAAAACCTGCCAAATCGATGGAAAGTATGAGGTTACGGGATTGTGTAAGGGCTAGGGCGCCGCCGCATAACGGCGCGCAGGAGCTTCGCCCGGCTCTTGTGAGAAATGGACAAGGGCTACCGTGTCATGGGCGGGCACGGCTAACGACGTTAGCCCCAACTCACGCAGCCCAAACATCTCGAAAGATCCGCTTCGCAACATGGAACATAGGCACGCTAACCGGACGCGCGAGAGAGTTGGCCGATGTGCTCTCCAGGCGGAGGGTGGCCGTGGCGTTCCTGCAGGAGACTCGGTGGAAGGCCAGCAGATCCCGGTTCATTGGGAATGGCTACAAGCTGATCTACACAGGTGCACCTGGTGGGGTGAATGGGGTTGCCATAGTGCTCTCGGAGGAGTTCCAGAACGACATTTTGGAAGTGAAACGTCATAGCGATCGGCTTATGGTCGTTAGGGTACTTATCGATGGGGTAGTTACCCACTTGATAAATGCCTATGCGCCACAGGCCGGTTGTGACGACGCCGATAAAATAGCGTTTTGGAATTTACTCGGAGAAGTGCTCCGTGGAATCCCATTATCACAGGGGATCGTTTTGGGTGGTGATCTGAACGGTCATGTGGGTGATGAATGTGGGGGATTTGAGCGTGTTCACGGGGGATTTGGGTACGGTAGCCGCAACGCGGAAGGGGAGGACATCCTCAATACGTGTGCGGCTGCCGACCTCGCCATCGTGAACACGTATTTCAAAAAGAAACCCGAGCATCTCATCACCTACAAGAGCGGGAGGAACGCTACCCAAATCGACTTCCTACTCACTAGGAGACACCACATCAGCAAAGTGGCCAACTGCAAGGTCATACCCGGTGAGAGTCTCACTGCACAACATCGCCTTCTTGTCATGGACCTCTGCGCTAAGCCTAAAGACTCGCATACTGAGCGCGTTCAGCGCCGAATCAGGTGGTGGCTGCTCGATGAAGTCACGTCCCAGGAGTTCGCCTTAGCCGTCGGTGACAAGTGCGCCGGTGGTATGGGCGAACCAGTTCAGGCTTACTGGGACAAGATTCAGGCGGCTATCCTTGGGTCGGCGAAGGAGGTGCTTGGGGTGTCTAAGGGCGGTCGCAAGTGTGACAAGGAGACATGGTGGTGGAACGACACAGTCCAGAGGGAGACTAGAGCGAAGAAAGCCCTCTTTAAGAAGTGGCAAGCGTCCAGATCTCCTGAAGATCGCGACGCATACCGGGTGGCAAAGCGCGCCACTAAGAGAGCTGTTGCCAGAGCCAGACGAGACAACTTACAATCACTTTACGACAAGTTGGAATCGTCTGAGGGGCAGAAGCTCATCTATAAGTTGGCGCGCTCCAGGGTCAAAGCGGCACAGGACATTTCCAAGTGCCGCTGTGTAAAGGACCCTGTGGGCAACCTGCTATGCGAGGACCTCGCGGTGAAGGAGAGATGGCGCTCGTATTTCCACGAGCTGCTGAACATGCAGCATAAAGGGGTGCAGCCGCCAGATCTTCCTCCGAATCAAGGACTAGTGCCACTGGTAACGCCTGCAGAGGTCCAGAATTGTCTTCGCCGCATGAAGAATCGGAAAGCTGTTGGATCCGATGGAGTCCCCATCGAAGCCTGGAAGGCGATGGGCTCTCGTGGTGTGGGCGTCTTAACCGACCTCTTCAACCAGATACTCCTCACCAGTACGATCCCGAGCCAATGGAGACTGAGTATCATTACTCCAGTCTTCAAGGGCAAGGGGTCGGTCCAGGAGTGCGGTAGTTACCGAGGGGTTAAGGTCATGTCCCACACCATGAAGCTCTTCGAGAGGGTTATCGACTCTCGGATTCGACAGGAGTGCACTATCTCGGAATGTCAATATGGGTTTCGCCCTGGTCACGGGACAATGGACCCTGTTTTTGCCCTAAGGACTGTCGCGGAGAAATACAGGGCGAAGAATACGCCTCTGCATTGCCTGTTTCTCGACTTGCAGAAGGCCTTCGACTGTATTCCTCGCGCGATAATCTGGTGGGCATTGCGGTCCAAAGGGATTCCAGAGGCCTATATTGACATCATCCGAGACATGTACCGTGACTCCGATTCCGTAGTTCGGACCGCTGTTGGCGACACAAAACCTTTCCCCATCACCGTCGGAGTACACCAGGGATCCGTCCTTAGTCCGTTTCTGTTTAGCGTGGTATTAGACGTATTGTCAAACAGCATCAGAAACTCACATGAGCAGCCCCCGTGGCTGCTCATGTATGCTGACGATATCGCGCTGGCAGATTCGGACAGGGGTAGGTTGGTGCGACGTGTGAAGGCGTGGAAGGAGTCGCTTGAGAACGGTGGTCTGAAGATCAATGTGGCGAAGACCGAGTACTTGGCCTGTAACTCCATAGATCCCACACCCGTACGCATAGGTGGCGACACGATCGAGCGCACGGAACAAGTGAAATACCTGGGATCTGTGTTCCATGCGTCTGGTGACATCGATTGCGACGTCAAGGCACGCATTGCTGCCGCGTGGGCCAAATGGCGTGAGGTAACTGGTGTCATTTGTGACCCCAAGATGCCGGTAAAGTTGAAGGGACAGGTCTATAAGACCATCATTAGGCCTGTCCTTTTATACGGCTGTGAAGCGTGGCCGGTGTTAGAGCGACACAAGCAAGAGCTGCGTGTCACGGAGATGAATATGCTGCGGTGGATGTGTGGAGTGACGCGGAAGGACCGCGTCAGGAACTCCCGCATTCGCGGCAGTCTTCATGTCCGTGACATTGCGGACAAATTACAAGAGTGTCGGCTCCGTTGGTACGGCCACGTTTTACGGCAACCGGATGCTTACGTGGGTAACAAATGTCTGGCCATGCCGCCTCCGCCGGGCCCCGGCAGGAGGGGTAGACCCAAAAAGTGCTGGCTTGACGTCGTAAAGGGTGATATGCGTGCCAATGGGCTCACTACCAGGGATGCTGAAGACCGTGCGAAGTGGAGAAGAAAAAGTCGGAAAGCGGACCCCAGAACGCAAAGATGATGATGATGATTCTTGTATGTACTTAGTGAGTTTATTTTTGAACTGATGGAAGTTTTTGTGCTCAGAACAAAGGCGTCTGGAAAGTTCCATAAAGAACTTGTAATATAAGAACAACAATTTTTTCATCATTTTTAACAGACACGAATAGATTTGTGATGAATATCTTTATTAATGTAAAGTTTTAAGAACAGAACAATGAGGTAATCTAAAGGTATTCTTATGGGGCCACAGATTAAATATTAAATTTAGTTGAATTGCAATTTTAAATCTTGTTATTACAACTTACTTAGAACATTAATCCACTGATCAACGAAATCAACAACCGGAGTTGTCTATAAGCCTATTGAGAGCTCTTTGAAGAGTATTATAACCTCAGGCCTCTCGAACTTAATTAAACAAATCTTGTTGAAATCTTGTTGAACTTAATTAAACAAATCTTGTTTATAAATCAAGCCACTTCCAAGTTTTTATAAAAAGAAACAACCTCAGGCGCATGTTTCTTCTGGGATCAATAATTGCTAAAATGTTCGTAATCGTAATCATTTATTTTAAGATTCATATTAATGATTTTGCTGGTTGGTAAGTCTGGGTGGCAAGACAAGCCGGTCTGGATGGCAACCACCCCTGGTCTCTTAATATACCGCCATAATAACCCTGTGGTGGGTTGCGGCATAAGTAACCCAGGTTCCAATACTCCTACATAGACGGTCAGCTTGTTAGCGTGCCCACGTGTGTGCGTGTGTTAGTCATCATCATCTCAGCGTACATCCCGGTTGCAACCCAAACTTGCGTTTCGATGCCCGGGGTCCGATTTCCGACTTTTTCTACTCCACTTCGCACGGTCTTCAGCATCCCTGGTATGAAGCCCATTGGCACGTATATCACCCTTTACGACGTCAATCCAGCACTTTTTGGGTCTACCCCCCTGCCGGGGCCCGGCGGAGGCGGCTTGTCCAAACATTTGTTTCCCACGTAAGCATCCGGTTGCTGTAAGACGTGGCCGTACCATCGGAGCCGACACTCCTGCAATTTATCCGCAATGTCACGGACATGAAGGCTTCCGCGAATGCGGGAGTTCCTAACGCAGTCCTTCCGCGTCACTCCACACATCCACCGCAGCATATTCATCTCCGTGACACGCAGTTCTTGCTTGTGTCGCTCTAAAACCGGCCACGCTTCACAGCCGTATAAAAGGACAGGCCTAATGATGGTCTTATAGACCTGTCCCTTAAACTTTACCGGCATCTTAGGGTTGCAAGTGACACCAGTTACCTCACGTCATTTGGCCCACGCGGCAGCAATGCGTTCCTTGACGTCGCAATCGATGTCACCAGACGCGTGAAATACAGATCCCAGGTATTTCACTTGGTCCGTGCGCTCAACCGTGTCGCCGCCTATGCGTATGTTAGTCACAAATATACCTAGTCAGGTCATAAATTCTGTCACATGTTTAATGTAAAATAATTGTAACAAGTTTATTAATTATGTAACCATTCGTATACCAAAATGAACTTAACAAAACATAGATTCTTATGACATTAAAGTTTATTCAAAATGACCTCCGTGATTTTGAATACAAGCCTTCAATCTGCGCGGCCAGTTGTCTATCGCAGCACGAACGAGGTCCATGTCAATATCGGCGGCTGCCTTAATCAAGGATGTCTTGAGTGACTCCAAATTGGGATGAGGCTTTGAGCACGCCTTTTCCTCCAAGTGTTGCCATATCTTGTAATCTAACGGATTCAAATCTGGACTGGAGGAGGGCCAGTCTTCGTGTCGGATGAAGTCGATTTCACGCGCCGCCAGCCAGTCTTGTGTGCTCTTCGCTCTATGAGCTGGCGCCGAATCTTGTTGGAATACCCAGTGCCTGTTATTGAACATGGCATGAGAAACAGGTTCCACAAGGTTCGTCAGGACTGTATTTTGATACACAACAGCATTCGTTTTTACACCTTTCTCACAAAAATGTACCTCTGTTAAGCCCCAATAAGAAACTCCCAACCATACCATGAGCGAGGATGGAAAATGACCTCGTTGGACACGCGGAATACGGTTGCTCGCTTCTTCACTACTGTGTGCGTACACCTTATCATTTTGTTTGTTGTAGCTTTCTTCTACGGTAAACATTATTTCATCCGAAAAAAGAATTTCCCGATATTTTTTTCCCGCGTACCGCTTCAACAAAGCGCGGCATCTCTTCAGTCTCAGGTCCATTAGACGAGCATTCAAACGATGTCCTGTTTTTCTTCGATATGCCCGAAGCCCTAAGTCTTCATTTAACACCCCTTTTCACCATGGTTCTCCTTAACCCCATCTGAAGGGCCAACAGTTTCTGCTTACGTTTGGGATTTCTTTGAATTCGTGCCTTCACAGCTTTTATCACTGCTCTCCAGCAGTCAAGAAGTGGTCGCCCTCGGTCTGTTAGGACTCCTCCTAACAGACCGAGGGCGACCACTTCTTGACCTGTCATCTACACTAGAGTCTTCATTGTATCGTTTGATGGTACGATAAACGAATCTTTTGGCAATATTCAAATTTTTCAGTATGTTAAAAATTTGAATTGGCGCGTAACCGCAACGATGCAACGCAATAACTGCAACACGGTCTTCTTTAAGCGTCCACTCCATATTTAAAAATGAGTAAAATTCTAAAATTTATACATTTTTATTTTCATGAACAATTCGAAATTCTAATTCAATAAACTTTTTTGTGGCCAGCATTCTAAAAGAAAAGTTTTTACTGTGTGACAATACTTATGACCTGACTAGGTATATAGACGACGGTAACTGACTATTAGATCGTCAGCCAGTCTGTTGTTCCACAGCAATAAAAATATGATATTGATTGATAAGAAGTTGCAAACTTGTTGTTGCAGCTTGGTAAAATAATATTTATTTTGGTCCATCAAAATTATGAGAAACTACCTACATCAAGTTCGTTGAGTACGAATTAACAATGCGTTTCAATTAAGAATAAGATCGACTTAGCGCCATGTTGTGACGTCATAGCACAGGTTTTTAATATTTATTCCACTAACTGTTGTTTAAAATAAAATTAGGTATGTTACCTGTATTTATGACTTCAATTCCACTCACCATTATTGATACACAAATATGGTTTCGTTCCAAACCGCATTTTTTTAGTGGCATTTGATAGGTAGAGGTCATTGACGTACCTATTCTTATTTTAATCGCATTGTAATTCCTTCACTTGTAGGGCAACTTTTAATTATGTTTTTCATAAATACTACTATGCTAAAACAAATGTAAAATGAGATTGTCTGCAGAGTTTTTCTTATAATAACCATCTACTGCCAGTTGATACAGTTTTGCCTTGTACGTAAGCCCAAAACATAATCAGAAACAGGTTTAACTATAACTATAAGAAGACTTTTGATACTCCCCGTTGATTACTTGATTAGTTATTGAAATTTACTCATTGACGTTGGAATGATAGATTCATCTTATTCATTAAAGTAAATTATTATTCTTGATTAATTTAAACTAGTTAATCGATTGGGTTCTTGGAAAATAAACGTATACACGATTCCCTGAAATGAACTATTATTATGTACGTCAATAACATTTTAATTATTATTTAGTGGCTTTATAATTGTTCATAAGAGCTATTTAAAATAACCAAGCTACGTACAATCAGATATCTGATCTCATATAATCGTCTTGTTAAATAAGCAATGCTAATGGAAAGTTACGTAAATAAAGTCGTGGGAAAGCCTGTATCGCTATATGTTTGTTGTATGACTAATCACGAGTTCTTAGAACTGCAATATTATTGTAGGCTGTTTTAATATCAAGAGCAAAATAATAAACAACAATAGGGTCGAACGTTGTAAAGTTTTTGTTTGCATAAAATATGTTGCTTAGATGATTTGAAAAAACTAGTCGTGCATACACAGACACTTGACTGTTTATAGAAGCTTAAGTTAGCTATATTCTGTATCTATGGGATATTTTGTATTCTGTATCTGTGGGATATTCTGTATATATGGGAAGATTGGCTACTGTGTTTTTAAAGAACTCCACTGAAAGCTAACGAGGTAGGCTTAAAGGGTGCAATGCTGCAATGTTGCTGTAATATTTGGTAAAGCTTCAGTTTTAGTAAATTTTGTGTAAAACAGCTGCAAACCCTGTATACTATTAAACTGGTTTTAAATATTCTTAGTAGACAATTTAAATATATCCCTGTCACTGTTTCCATTTACTCATATAATTGTACTCGGCAATTATTTCTTAGAATACAATAATTATCAAGTGTGATTGTAATAATTCAATCATTATTTTCTGCCAGAAACTTGCATTTGTGTAGGGATGTGATTAGCAAGAGCGTGGTATCGAAATGTGGCGTTAAAATAATCTAGTAACATTTTCATAAAAACTAAGACTAGATCAAAAACATTTTTTTCACGACAATACTTCCAGTACCTACTCGCCGCGATCTTAACTTGGCATGATGATCAAACATGTACTGTATAAATCAGTATATACAAATCAGGAATAATACAATACAAGAAGAGTCCCTATCGTTTCATTTAATTGAATGTAAAATCAGAATGTCGCTGCTTAAGGTTATGTATATATACGTCTACTTATAGATTTTTCAATAATTTAAAACGAAGTAAATATCAATGATTCTCCCTATACTAGATGTCGTTACGCCTTTGTTAACCAACATCCTAAATGCATCTTTACTTTCTAGTAAGTTCCCAGCATCTTGGAAGGTAGCTCAAGTAATACCTATTCCTAAAAAACCTAATCCTACTACTTACTCTCAGTTCCGTCCAATATCCATCCTTCCCTTTCTCTCTAAAGTTTTGGAACGCCTGGTTCATCGTCAACTAAGTACTTTCCTCAATCGCCATTCCTTAATGAATCCCTACCAATCTGGCTTCCGACCTGGCCATAGCACATCTACAACTCTCATCAAAATAACAGATGACATCCGGTATGGCATGGATATGGGCCTCTTGACTGTTTTATTACTACTCGATTTTAGTAGCGCCTTCAACAATATTGATTTCGATATAATGCTCGCCATACTCCGTACTCTTAACATATCTCCAACAGTGATTGATTGGTTTCATAGTTACCTGTCTGATCGCCGGCAGCGGGTTTGTGTTGATGATAAGCTCTCACAATGGTGTGATTTAGCTGCCGGTGTTCCACAGGGCGGCGTTTTATCTCCTCTTCTGTTTGCTATTTTCATTAACTCTATCTCTAATCAACTTGTTTCATCCTATCACCTCTATGCAGATGACATGCAGATCTACATACAAACTACAGCCAATGATATGGCAAAAGCAATTGTACAACTTAACTTAGATCTGGAACATATTTGTCGTTGGAGCAACTCTTTTGGGCTTTGTATTAATCCTGACAAAACCCAAGCTACCATAATTGGCAGCCACAGAATGCTTGCTAAACTTAATTGGTCGAGCTTGCCACAGATTAATTTTGATGGGACAATCATTCCGATCAGCGACGAAGTAAGAAATCTTGGTGTTTTGTTAGATAAGGAGCTTTGCTGGCGACCCCATATCAATGAATTAAGTCGGAGAGTTTTTCTATCTTCTAGAGCACTCGGTAGGCTAAAAAACTTCCTGCCTATTGCTACCAAAGTTAAGCTGGCGGAATCTTTATTACTCCCGCTGCTTGATTATGCTGATGTCTGCTATCTCGACTTAACCCAAGAACTACTTAACAAACTTGAGAGAATTCAAAATTTTTGCATAAGATTCATATTTGGGCTTCGTAAATATGATCATGTATCTGAATTTCGCTGCAAACTCAAGTGGTTACCAATCCATCTTCGGCGGAATACTCACATTCTATCTCTGCTTTATAGTATTTTATTCCTTCCCAATACATCTTTCTACCTTAAGGAACGTTTTAAGTTTCTTCATAATCTAAATGACCTTAATTTGCGCTCCTCTAATAATCTTAAATTAACAGTACCTGTGCACTCTTCATCCTATTACAATCTTTCCTTCACTGTACAGGCTGTCCGACTATGGAACACCTTGCCTATTGCAATCACACAAGCGAAATCACTACCAATTTTTAAAAAACTAGTCCGAAATTATTATCTGGATGAAGCCTTTAAAGACTGATTAAAACTAATTCATTTGTGTTATATTTTATTCTACTTACGCTATTTGCTTTTATGTTATATTCTGTATTTTATGTTATATTGTTTGTTATTATTATATCTTGTTTTTATATATTATTTTAGTACATATTACTTTTAGCACGCCACCTATAGCAAAAGGATTTTTTTTTTTTTTATTGTATTCCGACCTTAAGGTTGTCTGGAAGAAATCGCTTCTTAGCGATAAGGCCGCCTATTGTGCACTAGTTATAAGTTTAATATTAAGTTACTTTGCATGTATATAATCTTTGGTGGACAATAAAGAATAATCTATCTATCTATCTATCTATCATAAAAAATGTTTCGTTAATTCTAAGCCTGAGTGAAATAGGCTCATGTCACAATGAATATGAGAATTTTCTGGAAATATTTTTCCATTGTTTTATAAATTATTTGGTTTACTATTAAGCGTTATTAATTTAATTATTAATTTAAAACATCACATATATTCATTGCGGTCAAATCCCTGATGCGCTTCAGTTGTAATAACTGTATGGGATCCTGTCTTTCAAACCATTTAAAAACAACATCTAGAGCTTCAAAAGTTTCTGCGTGAGATGGTACTTGACATAAATCACCAGTTTTAGTATCTTCTTCATCTCATCAATGACTTTTCATCAGATAAAATTTGGAATCCAGGCTCCTCACTATCACGCAGTTCAGCCACTCCTTGATATTTTCTTTATTACACTCTTCACCAATGCAAAGAATTTTTATTGCTTCTGTAATTTCTTTAAAATCGTCATGCAGTTTAGTTCAAAAATTGAGTGGAGTCTTTAATAATTTATTCCATACCCTTTTTAATCTTTGTGATTACACAGAGTTCCACGCTTATAGCAACGATTATAGCACCAGCATATAGCACGATTTTTAAAATTGATTTCTTTAAAAAATCAACATCGTTTCTATTTCACTGCTGTCTTCTGACAAAAAATAACGCAGTATCTGCTTTCTGTATAAAAGCTTTAAAGTTTCAATGACACTTTGATCCATAGGTTGCAATATTGATGTTACGTTAGGGGCAAAAACCTTACTTTATAGTAAGTATAGGGAAGTTTATACTTCCCATTTTCTCAACTTAGTGTTTCAGCGGAAGAGTGTGTTGGCGCATTGTCTAACAACAACACATCGCCCTCTTTTCCAACGTCCTTTTGAAATTTCTTCACCTCAGGAATAAATGTATTTTCATACCAAGTATGAGAAATATCTATGCAGTGCGGATTTTTTGATTTACCAATAAGTAACAGTGACAATCGACGTGTTCCTTTAGCGTTCGCGCAAACCATAACCGTAACTCTATCCTTACTCACTTTGTGTCCCAGTGCTGCATTTCATGACGCGATGCTAGTGATCTGCTTGATAGAGCTTTCCAATTAAGACCTGTTTCGTCGGCATTGTGTTCAAAATCTAAATCGTATTCTTTTTCATCTAGAAATGCTTTTAACTTGTCTACTAATGAGTCCTCTACTAATGAGGTAATGCTAGCAGACAGTTTTTCGTTTTGAATCTCCAATTCGCGAATTCTATGTTTAGGTTTAAATCTTGCTAAACATCCACAGCTCGCCTTGAAAGAAGTATCACCACCAAGCTTTTCATTAAAATCCAATGCTTTTTACATAAAAGAGATCCAGATATGGTCTGCCCGCTTGCTCTCTTTTGTAAGAACCAAGTAAGAACTGCGTTCTCCAGAAATATATAATGAGATTTTTATGGCTTTACGTTGCGAGCTTCCATCTTCGTTCTCGAGTGCACAGGTAAATTTTAATATGTTATCAGAATTATTTTTGATATCTGATATCGTAGAAGTTTCTACACCATACATTTGCGCCAATTTACTGCCAGACTCATCATTTTTTAAACTTTCAATTATCTTCACTTTGTCATTAAGAGATAAGACTATTATTTTTCGCTTAGACATTTGCGCCGTCAAATGAAGAATGAGTCCGGATAATCGGATATTCGGATAATCGATGTTCGGATAATCGAGGTTCATCATCATCTTAGCGTTGAATCCCGGTTGCAGCCCAAATTCTCGCTTCGGCGTCCGGGTTCGTTTTCCGACTTCTTCTTCTCCACTTCGCACGGTCTTCAGATAATCGAGATTCTACTGTATATACTTTTTGTAAATAAATACATATTTTAGATAAACATCCAGATGCGAGACGGGAATCAAACTCATGACCTCCGCAAGCGTACCGAAGTGCTTTAGCCACTACGCCACGGAGGTCGTCAAAGGCATACCAAAAATACAAAAATTATGTTAAGAATACAGGTCATAAATAATACAAACGGATTCGATAACTACAATAAAGTAAATATCGATTAAGGTTTTTTTCACTGTTAAATTTTCTCTCTTGTCATGTAATATTCACTCACTGCCGCATCAAGCAAGAGCGGGGCCCGTAGCAAATTATTTCGAATGAACCTTGATCATGTGGATTTTTAAGTAAAAAGTTGTGAAAAATAATTCAGTACTCAACATATCAATACTTTTATTTGCCGTCTATAGGTTACAGTGTTGTAGGTGCTTAATCGTATAGTAGATACTCTGTCAGAGATGAGCGGGTTTAAATATGAGGGGCCCGTAGCAATTGCTACTCTTGCTACGTGGTTAATCCGGCACTGTATTCACTATAATAATATGATTTCCTGAGTTTATTTATTACTATTATTATATCTAGTAGCAGATCGACTTCATCAAGTATATTCATGTTATAAGCGGATATCTAAGAAACGAAATACTAAATAAAGAAAGCATAATAAAATTGTTGAATTACTAGTATCCCAACCAAGAGTCAAGAGGTCACCAAGAGTTTATATGCGTGCCAATGGACTAAGAAGATCGTGCGAAGTGGAGAAGAAAAAGTCAGAAAGCAGGCCTCGGGTGCCGAAGCGAGAGTTTGGGTTGCAACCGGGACTCAACGCTGAGATGATGATGAGGGAGGCCACCTTTAAGAATATCAAAGGGCAATCCCACAGTACCAAAGTCGAATTTCATCCCAAGTATTTGTTAACCCATATGTTTGTAATGTAGAAAAAATAACATAAATATTACTGGGAATTTATTTATTTACAAATCTAAAATACTAATAAATCACAAGTCTTAAATCACTCCTTTTACATTTAATTGTTTTTTCATTTATTTATATTCCTTGTTTAAAGACCGGTATTGTTTGTTTTATTAAAAAAACTGGTTACACACTTATGAATTTATTTACAACGTTGAGAAAAACCTGATTTCGTCTTGTGTTGTCATGTTAACATTCATTTCTTGTTGTGACGTGTTCATACTGATATATATTTAGACATACGATAATATGTATGGATCACTGCTAAAGTATATAGATAGTTTTCAGAATGTCAATGTACAAATATTTCTTCTTTTTAACTTGGATATAATAGATTAGACTAAGATAAGTTATTATAAACAAATCAATATGAACATTAGAATTGCTCAACAGCGTGAAATTTCAATTTTATTATTCGGAATTTTATGAGTTTTGTATACAAGAACAATTAATGAGCTTTCAGTTTCCTAAGATCAGCTTCGTGTTTCTTGGTGTACGTGCCACTGGGGTCGTATTTGGCCTTCAGCTGGTTCCAGTACTCGGGTTCATGGTTGATCAGGTGACTAATGACGGTCTCAGTGCCTTGTCTTTGAGTTGGCGTGCACTTCGCACAGTCTTGCTGAATCGCTTCTCTGATGTGGGCTGTAAAGTTAAAAAGTAGAAGTTGTAGGAGGAATGTACAATATACCTAATTATGACATAAAAATTAACAATCCGTATTGTCTCACTTTTGAAGACGAGCGTCTCTTTGACATATCGCTCAGGCTTTTTTATTTTATTTATTTTACAAATCTGATCCTGAGAACATTATATAGTGCTCTTCCATTACTGTCTAGCTACGAAAACGAGTCACGCGTTATTACCTTTTATAACAAACTACAAAGAAATGATTCCTTTTCTTATTTTAGAATGACAAAGCCATATTTTAGTCTATCGTACCTAATATCACTTTAATCCCACATTACTTACATTTCAGTTCGTTGCCTTCAGCAGTACACTTTCCCTCATCCAATATACACAGGATGTATGGTATCAATAGACGACGGTTGTCCAAAATTTCTGGGATGTTCACATTGTCGTATTTGTCAGTGTAGTGATCCGGACGAGCGAGAGTCACAGCCACGAGGGCGCATAGGCAAACAAAGACAGCCTTCATTCTGGAAACAAAAGTATAAGATATACTTATTTTCCTTATACATGTATATACATATATAAGGAAAATAAGGTTCCTTTGACGCACCATTACTTCAAAACTACTGAACTATAACTAACTATATATATAACTAACTATAACTACTGAACTATTCGATGCGAAATTTTTCGTAGATGGTCGTCGGCTTTACAGACTCTATTGACCCTTTCGCGTTTTCTTGATTTACTTTTTTCTGTTATTGGCCCGGGAACGGCTAGTTAATTTATAAAATCACAGCTTCTGTCTCAGGTTTATGTACCCCTATGAGACACAGTGTGTTCGCAATGCCCCTAGCGTCACAAACATCCATCGGCGACGGTAACTGCTTACTGTTAAGTGGGCCGTCAGCCTCTACTGTTCGTAACCATCAACAAAAATTCTACAACTTCAACGATATGTTTAATGTATTGTCAGAGTATAAAAAACCTGTCATGTTTGAATATGTGCACTTTTATGAAATAAAAGCTTTAATATTGTTATGTGTAATTTGCAGACACCTTATTTTTTGCAGCTACTCCAGGCTCTATGGAAGCTTAGAATACTTCCATAAATAAGCACTTGGATGATGATGGAGACAGATTCTAAATTCATTAGGCAAAATAGTAACTAACGGTGTATAAAATAAAAAATATAAATCTAATACGTCATTTTCAGAATTAAATTATCATTTAGAACCATTACACACAAAAGAACATTAAATCGTTTTGATAGAACTTAATTATAATTAAACTAATTTTTATATTATAATTTTAATCAATTGTTTTATTCTATTCACAAATTTATTACAGTTATTATTACAGTTAAATCTTATTACAACATAGAACTCAATTTTGTTATAGAGGTATTATAAAACCCAATTCTCAGAATTTGCTTATGTTTTCTGAATAAAATGATAGAATCATTTTAGAAAAGTAAAAAAAATAGTCTCTAAACATTTATCAAGATATTATTACATTAGTCATACTTCCTTTTAGTTCTCAAAAAATCGTTTGAGACACAAAACAATCCTAACGTACATTTACATTGAAATTATTAAATTTTAATTCCTATAGCACTAAAAGAAAAATTTAGGTCTTAAAATTGACCCGAGCACATCTTAATTCTGGTCATTATGGGCACCGTAGTTCTATTGCTTGTCAGTTCATGGATGACGATATGGTTGTTATCAGGAGCGGCTGCTCGTATAAATTATACTCCACACGCTTCATCAGACCGTAAAAAAATTAAAAGGCAGTAAAAAATTACCTTGTTATTATTTTTTGTATTTGGGAGCTCCGATTGTCAGCTCTGCTTGAACTCTATTAATAAAAACACGAGACCTCAGTGACTTTTTATACTGAACATTTAGCAGTTTTGGACATGGCGAAAACTAGTTTTTTTCCATAAGGCTATAATTCGAGGAACGAGATATCGTCACTGTTTCATTAAATAAAATCCGAGACGCTTTGAGGCAGTGTGGTTAATTTTTTGTTTCTTATTTACCGTTTTATTTAAATGTTCCTCGGACGTCATCATCTGATTGATAAACATGCGTGTGAGATTATTATTAAAAATAAATTTATTATTTAATTTATTTTATTTTACACAACTTAATTTGTTCATAAACTTCTGTTAAAAATTATTGATTATTAAATTAATTTTGCTTTTTATATTATTAAAAAAGGAAAAAAAGGTTTCTACAAAAAGTATACTATAATTTATAAATAGGCACTTATGGATTTGGATTTTTTGGGAGATTGATTTCAAAATAGTTTTTATTTTGTTTGAATATAGTGTTGGTTTGTTACCTACTTTTAGCAAAATAAATATTGCAGTATTTTCATATAAAATAGTTGTTTAATAAATAATAAGCATACCTTTTTATTGCTCTAGGATAACAGACAGGCTGATGGTCCACTTAGTGGTTAGCAGTTACCGTCGCCTATGGATGTTTGCAACGCCAGAGGCATCGCCAAGACGCTACCATCCGCGTATTGGTGGTACTGGAACCTGGTCACTTATGGCGGATTTATGCGGATTGGAGCCTTACCACCTAGCTGGGGTTGTTTAATCACCTTTTACGATAGGCCGACCCCAGCCGCAGAGGTCAGTATTCTTTCTCCGCTCCCAGACGGATAAACGGCATATTTTAATGTTCTTCATAATTAGTTAAACTGAATTCTGGATGTAAAATTGGTAGAAATCCAGATTTAGAGTTCTCTATGGACCAGTTGATTGATTTATAATTTTTGGCCTTTTCTAGGGTTATAATCTTTGATCTAGAAGGAAAATCCACTCCGGATACTTAAATAACTAAATTTTAATGTATTTTTCCCATTTAGTATGGATGTAGTATGAACATAGTAGTCATAAATTCATAATAGAAATTATCACAAGAATTATAAAATAATTATTTGTGTTCATATCAAACAAGTACGTAAATTTTTGGATGACGAATAATTACATCATTATATTCTATGAAAATGTGGCAATTGGTTAACATCCAAGTGCTAAAAGTTAGAAAGATTCATATTTGTACTAATTCTGAGGTAGCACATTATCCTCATATTTTGAGAAGGTAGTGTTCCATCTAGGTTTTGCTTCCGAGGGGAAAAGCGGTCACACGGCAATTGCCCTTGTAAAATACAAATTTTCTTTTTTCTTGCAGTAGGACAGCAGACGGGCTAACGGCCCGCTTAAAATTTAGCAGTTACCGTCGCCTATGGGTGTTTGCAACGCCAGTGGAATCACGAATACGCTGCTGTCCCTTAAAAATACAAGAACTTGGGTAACAAATGCCGGAACACAGCACAAGGTTATTATGGCGGCATACTAAGACCAAAGGTGGTCGCCATCCTGACGAGCTTGAGACCCTACCACGTAGAATTGCGTATATTTGGTGAAAAAGGAATAGTTTTTTGAAGTGTAAACGCTTGATGTAAACCCCGGCGGGTAAGTGAGGGACTCCCGTCCAATGCGCTCCTACATCCCTCACAGTTGACAAGATAATTTAAATTACATTTAATCTAAAAATTAACGATCCTCTAGCTAATTCTGGGAGAAAGAAAACGTTAGGACACAAATTTATGCATAAAAAGGGATAAAAAAATAAAAAAGCTATTATCGGACTGCAATTAAATATTGAAAGCCACGGTTAATGGGTGTGCCAGCGACGTGGAGACACATCGCTAGCACGTGACCCCAGTGTTCCTCTAATGCCTGACGCCCCGATGGAATGATATGATTTCGCATGCGCCCTCTGCCCGGGCTGACATATCCTGATACCCTCACTGTCATCAAATATAATTAATGCGTTTGGGATTTATTCTCATTAAATAAAACCAACACGACTTCAGCATATTGCGTTTTTTTAAGGCAGACATGAAATTAACAACAGACATTCAATATTTTTCTACCTAAATTTATTTATTTACACTTATAAATATTTGAGACACCTACATCATAATAGTCTGTTCGAGCCGCGGATTTTACCGGATTCCAACAGAAAAGTCTTTCAAGTGACTTAATTTAATATTTATTAGTTTCTGATTATTCTTTAAAAATATAGCCTTGGACTTAATTATATTTTTAAATTAATTTTTTGGATGAAGAACACTACAAGACGACCAAATCTTTGATGACGGTGATTTTTTCAAGGGTGTCTGAGTCGTTCAGACCATATTGTTGACCATTATTGTTTAAATCTTCAACAAAATTGTATGAAGAGTGCGAGCAGTGTATTTTTTTTTTGGAAGTTGAAACTTCTTTAGCGGCGTTGTGCACTTTTATCTGATGAGTAAAAAATGTTAAACTCGCGTCAGGTCACGTGTCCTGATCGTAAGAATTCATAAGACGGACTTTTGCTCCAATAATATCAACCTTATTAATAATGACTTAAGGTTTATTTTATAATGTAACTTTTAAATGATTGCATTGCGTTACTTATACATATTTCTATTCGAATTGTGACTTTATTACAGTGAAATATAGTTGAGTTTTTTTGGAATGAAAACTTCTTTAGGCGCGTTGAGCACTTTTTGGGTGAACAATTTTTGGTTTGTAAAGAAGTGTTAATGACCAATTTAAACTTTAATCCTTGATCATTAACACTTCTTTATAAATCGAAAATTTCATGCTCCTCCATATTCTATGGTTTCCCGTTGGTGCGCTGAGTTCAAGCGAGGAAGAACTTCTATTAACGACAACCCCCACACGAGACGCCCTACATCTGTAGTGACTGATGACAAATAATTAAAAAAGTTGAAAACATTGTCTTGGCGGATCGTCGTGTTACTGTTTGTTTCATAGCAGAAGAAATGAAGATTTCTATAGGAAGTGTCCATAATATTATACACAATCATTTGGGTATGAAAAATGTGTCAGCGGGCTGGGCGCCTAGAATGCTTTCTGACACGCAGAAACAACGAGACTGAGAATTTCACAAAGCTGTTTGGATTTGTTACAACAAGATATTGATCGGTTTTTGGCTCGATTCATAACTATGGACGAACCATGGCTTCACCATTATGACCTGGAAATGAAAAAACGGTACGTGACTTGAAAGAGATGACGGTATCTCCAACTCCGAAGAAATTTAAGGTGATTCCATCCGCCGGATGTTTTTTCTGGGACAGCCAAGGGGTGGTAATGATCAAATACCTTAATCATGGAGCCACTATTAGGCCTTTGTACATATATAATTATAATTTTGTCTAAGGATTTATTGTTGTGACGACCTCCGTGGCGTAACGGCTAACGCACTTCGGTACGCTTGCGGAGGTCATGGGGTCGACTCCATTTCCATTGAAAAATGGAGTCGAGGGATGAGGTCGATTCCCGTCTCGCGTCTGAGTGTTTATCTATAATATGTATATATTTACAAAAGAAAGGTATAAATGTAGTATATTAGTTATATAGGGACGTCTTGAAAAAAGGCCAGGCCAAGAGTACCCTAAACCGAAGGGCATGTATGAAGGGAATAATGAAAGTGGACGAAGCGAAACAAGTATGTAAGGATCGTAGCAAGTGGAAAGAAGTGGTCTCTGCCTACCCCTACGGGAAAGAGGCGTGATTATATGTATGTATGTATGTATTAGTTATTTAGTACCCATAACACAAGTGCTATGCTAATTACTTTGGGACTAGATAGCGCTGTGTGATTTGTCCAAGTATATTTATTTCTTGTTTTAATTTAAACAGTTATTGAGGTGTATCAATATATTTAGTAATTTTCCTTTTATAATCTGTTTACGCAAATAAGGATAAGGCTGTACATCATTTTATATCTTTGATCTATTTACATACATCAGAAAGCCAGTGATCACGATAACCGGGAATTTCCCATACGGTTGACGTCAATAACCCTGATCTCAAACACGAGACTAGATAATACAGAATTACAACGTGATATACGTTGCGCTCAGCAACTTACACAAAACATCGCTGACAAAGGACAAATTCTCCGTGCAGGGGCGGAGTGAGAATACTAACCCCTGCGGCCGGGGTTGGCATGTCGTAAAAGGTGACATATCAACCCACCCTAGCTACGTGGTTGGGCCTCAAGCCCGTCCGAATGGCAACCACCCTTGATCTACAAATGTGCCGCCATAATGACCTTGTATTGTATTCCGGCATTAATGACCCAGGTTCCTGTATCCTATGAGACAGCAGTGTGTTCACGCATAGGGGCACCCTTAGCGAAGCAAACATCCATAGGCATCGGTAACTGCTTACTGCTAAGTAGGACGTCACTATCTCTGCTGTTCTTCATTAATAAAAAAATCTTATTAATTTATTGGTACATACTAATACATATATATGTAATAATTATATATTTACATTAAGGTATCAATACTAATATTAAAAATGTGAAAGTAGCTTTGTCTGTCTCGTTTTCACGCCTAAACCGCTGAACCAATTTTGATGTATTTCGGTACAGAGATAGATTGGATGTTGGAGAAGGACATAGGCGACTTTTTTTTTATTTATATGGCAGCTGGTATGTATTTATATTGCCTACATGAGTATACGTAAATCTCTTCTAGAAAAGTTTGTTCGCAATAAGACTACCTATTGTATTCTGCAGTATATGAGTAATTTTTATAAGTATATGTGTGTTACTCGTTTACGCTTAGTAATTTTAGTTGTTATGCTACATACGTATGCGACATAATGTTTATGTGTAAAATGACACGTGATTTTATGACGTATTGTACAATTTCTCTGTGACTTAAACCTAATGTATATTAATAATTACCCGATCTGTTAAATAAATAACTATATTCGGACAAATCACATAGCGCCATCTAGTCTAAACTAAGTAGCATGGCACTTGTGTTATGGAGAACATAACTAAAAGAAAGCGACGGCAAGACCTTGTTTATAACATTCCACGCTGCAAAACATCATTTGCCCAGAAATTCGCGGAATATCTGGGCCCTAAATTATATAATGAAATTAGCAGAGTAATTAAATTAAACAAACTTGTAAGAAAGTTTTGAGTGATTATTTGTATGAGCTGAATTATCAAGAGAAGAGATATTAAATATTTATTTAAATATAATATTACATCTTACTTATATATAACTTACATATATACATTTATATATTCACATATAATCGTTGTTTCAGTTGATGTATATTTTTCTTTCCCTCCTTTTTTTAATGCTATATCTCATTTAACTACATTTGATAAATTGGTTATATTCAGCATTGTTCTTGATGTTCAGTAAATTGAGTGGTCCAGGTTATGTCGAGGGCTTCCATTATAACCGGAATGATCTTTTGGCCACAGAATGACTTTAAAATCATGTATATAAAATTTTTAAAACATCCTTGTAAAAATGTCTAAGCTTTATAGTTTTAATTTAATGTTTAATATAATTAGTTGTACTATTGTAATAGTCTAATAAGATAGTTAAGCTAATAGTCCAAAAAGAAGAAAATAGTTATAAAATATCTATAAAATACTTGAAATCTCATGTAATTAAATATTTCAAACTTATTTCGAATACAACCCTAAGTTAATCTGATCGAATACAAAAGTTAAAGTACAATATCGAATTTTCTGAAATGTTAAGTTAGATACGTTTCATGAACAAAAGATGTTCAATATAATCGCATGTACCTGCATTTAATTTTTTAAATTTATATCATCCTAAAGGGTACACTTAACAATTTAGCGTTTCAAGTTATTAATGTAGGTAATGCGCACTTGGAGTTAGGAATACTGGCCTACAATAATAAAATCGCCTACTGTAATACAATTACTGGCCTACTGAGATACAGTATTTGCTTGTTCAGGGTCCAGTGTGATCTTCTCTAGACAAGTAAATTGTTTGTACATGAACTGTTGTGCTGTGTCTTTTATGTTTAAAATTGTATTTCATGTTTAAATAAATAAATATACTACATATGTATAATATGTATTTATTTACGAAAGAAAATTATATAAGTAGTTTATCAGATGTCTAGTACAAGTACCCATATAATACAAGTGCTATGCTACTTACTTTGAGACTAGATGGCGCTATGTGAACTGTTCTAGTATATTTATTTATTTATATATATTTTTTTTAATAAATACATGTACATAAACACCCAGAAGCGAGACGGAAATCGAACCCGTGAGCTTTGCAAGCGTACCGATGTACGTTATCCGTTACGGGATTCGGCATAACGTCGCACTGCTTAACTTGAGCCCGATTCTAGAGGGAATAAACAGTATGTCTACCCAGCTTGTCCAAGACAGATTGGCAATTAACAACGGGGAACTTGTGCATTTTTCCTCACAATGTTGTCCTTCACCGTCGGTACGTATTAATTATTTTATAAGTTGCACATTAGATAAGAAAAAACACTTACGCGGTAAATGCCATCGTGAAATTCGAAAGCGAGAGCTCTCTAGGTTTGTTCCCCAAATTGATACGAATTTTAAATAAGATTGAGTAGAGTAGAATTACGAACGCCAAGTTTTAGTATGAACTTTAACCTCTGTCTACTCCAATCTTTGGAATCACAAACTCGTTTGCTGCATAAATAAAGCGCTAGCAAAAGCACATACATGTATATTTTTATATAGTATTGGCAATTAAATGTTAACCATTGTAATTACAAATTGAGCGTAAAAAATATGTAACAGATTTTTCAAAAATTGATTTACTTATTGGATTGAAAAATATTCTAACCACAAATGACAATAGCTACCTATAGAATCATGTAATGTATAGCCAAAAAATCTTCTCTTTTCAGGGTTCGTGGTCAAATGGCAGACACCCATGTAAAAAGAGAATTTAGACGACAGAACTAAAAGCCAAAAGTAATTCGAACTAACTAGTTTCAATTTGCTGTCAGATTTCCTCTCTATGATGATGAATTTAGGGCATGGCCATAATTGTATTATTTACAACGTGATTCTAAAAATATATTTATAATATAAATAGTTGACCCGGCAAACGTTACTCTGCCATATGAATTTAAAAAAATAGCGTATGTCCTTCTCCAAGGTTCAGTCTATGACTATACCGAAATTTATCTTAGGTTTAGGCGTGAAAGCGTAATAAAGAAACAAACAAACTCACTTTTGCATTTATAATATTATTTAGGATTCTTCTGTGCGTATGTGACGGAATTCCACCAAAACGGCTGGACCTTTTTGATAAAAAAAAATTTGTGTGTTCTAGTAGATTCGAGAATAGTTTAGATTCACAATTCGGTCCACTACATTATTTTTTATATTTATATGGAAGACCATTTGTCGAGTCAGTTAGTTTCATTATATAGAATCAAGCAATTAAAGTAAGACGTTATCAAAACAATACGGCCACGTCAGGACACACCAACACGTGTTCTGCTTTTTAATTCAACATCTTTTGACTACATTCATAAGCTCGGACGAATCTCCTCAATGACAATGATACAATGAGAGATATCCAACACTTACAGAACTCTACTCTACTAAAACTGTTCTGTTACACGGAAATAAAAATATACCAATCCCAGAGTCCAGATAGGTACCTACAGCACAAAGCTAAATTAGATGAAACTCACACGAGTGAAACCGCAAGCACATATTGCTCAATAAAGTTTTATGTATATAAATTTAACATTGCGTGTATTCATCGATGTGACGACGTACATCATAGTTGCCTTGAATGCTGTCTGCGGCAAGGAAAACCACAAGTTTTTCCTTTATTCGCGAGTAGTGTATGGATACAAGGTTCTACAATTAATATTGAAGCATATCTGTATAACCTTCCATAATTCCATTAAAGTCTTAGCCAGTGCCAAATCGGATTTCTTAATTATTTTCTACTTAATAAGTTTTCGTTCTTTGTAAAATGTTTTTATCATTTGCTTTTTTTTATTGCTGTAGGACAGCATACAGACTGACGGCCCGTTTAGAATTTAGCAGTTACAGTCGTCTATGGGTGTTTGCAACGCCAGTGGCATCACAAACACGCTGCTGTCCCATAACGGTACAGGAACTCGGGTCACTATTGCTTTGGATATAATAAATGGATATATAATAATTTCCTATACAATTACATACTTTCGTTTATTTTTATATTTAATAGTTATTATAAGATATTTTAATAGTTATTCTGCTATTCTGGGCAGAGTTCATGATCCGGCCGTTCTTGAATTATAAAGGTGTAAATAACTCCACATTGTATATTACTTATACATAGATTAACAATTCTTTGTCTATTTTTTATCAATTTCCAAAATAGATTTCCAATCGCAGAACTCTCATGCCCTTTTCGGTGGTCCGAAGTAGGATGGCGACATACCTACTCATACTTAGGTAATAACATTCGTTTCCAGGCTGGGCCCCGGTCTCCACTAGAGGGAGTGAATGGTATACCCGTATGCCACGCTATCCAAGGTTAGTTCGGTTAAGGTTAGACACATCTGATCTAGATTTGAAGATTTCCTCACAACATTTTTTTCATGGTTAGGGATATTCAATAAATGCATTATCACTATTTATAGTGATAATGCAATATATTTTCCATGGAAAGAAAGAAATAATACTGGCAGATACAGCCCAGACATAAGATATAATAAAAACAAAAAAGCAATCAATTCTTTTTTAGTTTTTAAAAATAAAAGTCAATTGTTTGCGTCGTGTCGGAACGTGTTCTTAAAAATTGATAAAATTGAAGTTCGCGCGGTAATAAAATATCTCTGCCTAAATCAAGACTTGAGAGCAATATTAGGTAGGGGTTCATGTTCCTCCATATTCTACGGTTGCGCGTTGCTGTGCTGAATTCAAGCGAGGAAGAACTTCCATTAACGACAGCCCTCGCACTGAACGCCCTACATCGGTAGTGACTTAACAAAAGATTTTAAAAGTTGAAAAAATTGTATGAGCGGATTGTCGTGTTACTGTTTGTCTTAGAGCAGAAGAAATGAAGATTTTTACAGGAAGTGTACATAATATTATACACAACCGGTATGAAAAAAATGTCAGCGCGCTGGGTGCCCAGAATGCTTTCTGGCGCGCAGAAATAAACGAGACTGAGAATATCACAAAGCTATTTGGCTTTGTTACAACAAGATCTTGACCGATTTTTGCCTCGATTCATAACTATGGTCGAAACATGGCAAACAATTTAGACATTATGACCCGGAGACGAAAACACAGTCCGTGACTTAGAAGGGACTGTCATCTCCAACTTACTTTTTTATTATAGAAGAAATTTAAGCCGTTTATGTAGAAGAAATTTAAGCCGATTCCATCCGCCGGTAAGATCATGGGCTGTTTTTTCTGGGACAGCCAAGGAGTGGTAATGATCGAATACCTTAATCATGGAGCCACTATTATGGGAACTTTGTACGAAAGACAAATAACAAAATTGCGTGTGTAAATAGTCAAACAACGGCGTGGCAAACTCGCTAAAGTTGTTTTGTTTCACCAAGATAACGCCCCCGCGCACAAGTCCAGAGTTGCGATGACTGTCATTCAAGAAACTGGCTTCAAATTGATGGAATATCCTCCATATTCACCAAAACTAGCTCTTAGTTATTTCCACCTAATTCTTCGGTTAAAAGGGCATCTCAGGGACCATAAATTTGAAGATGATGACGCAGTAGTCGCCGCGGTACACGATTTGTAAGGGATTTTTTAACTTTAGAAAAAGATATACGAAATGTATAAGTGACTACGTCGAAAAATAAAATAACATTTAATAAAAGATAATTGCGTCATACTCATTATTACTTTTTATTAAACACCCCTAGTACATTATTGTTATAGTTATTTTTTTTTTAATTTAATTATATATTAAATTTAGTCTGAGGCAAAACGCGTAGCCTACGTTAGGACGCGATGGCAGAGTACTGTGGACGCCATCTGCCCTATCTAAGGGTCATAGGACATTAAGGTGTGTGTACACTATACGCCTTATCGTACTAAAATCTTATCCATCCAAAGGTTGCCTGGAAGAGATTGCTTTTACCAATAAGGCTGCCCATTGTACGTTAACATCATATTAAATTAAAATTTTCTGGCGTAATTATAATGGTATACAAAAAAGAATATATGTGATAGATGTGACCAGCCCACCATTAAAGTTCTGTAACAAATTTCCTCAAATTTACGCAATGGAATAAACGAGCCCTGGAGTGTAAACCGCGTCTCGGTAAACGTAGTAAGATGGCGCTAAGTTGCCAGTATGTATGGGATGGCACGGAACCGCAAGACATAGCGCATACTTAGGGAAGCCTACATCCAGCAGTGGATGACGATTATCTGACAGCAATAAAAGATAGATAGATAGATAGATAGATAGATAATTCTTTATTGTTCACCACACAATTTTACAGAAAAAAAGACATAAAAAGTAATAGGTAATAGTACAACATAGTGAGCAAACGGCGGTCTTATCACTAAACAGCGATTTCTTCCAGACAACCTATCAGAAATATTTAAAGTAGTAGTACAAGGCGGTGCACAATAGACATAAAAATCAAGATAGTAAATATTATACAAAAAAAAAAACTAAATTAATCTAACACACAACAGCAATACAATGAAGCAAACACATGACGATGCAGTTTATGACTTTAGGTAATGGTCATTAACCAAGTTTTTAAAAATAGCAAGTGATTTTGCTTTTCTAATATCCAGAGGGAGGGAGTTCCAAATTTGTACAGCCTGTACTGCAAAGGAATTAGAAAAGAATGTCGAAGAGTGTACAGGGGTCTGTAAGAGCAAGTTTTCATTAGAGCGCAGAGAGCGGGAGTGAGTTGTATAAAGAAATCTAAAAGCAACATAGAAACTAAGCATCTTCTTGTTCTTTTTGCCCTTTTCCCACATAATATAGGGTTGGCACAATATGTTCTCTCCTCTGTTAGCCGTCATCTCAACATTAACACCCTTTTTCGCCATATCATCTTTTACGCAATCCATACATTTTTTCTTTAGTCTACCTCTCCTTCTGTATCCATTCTCACTTTTCCACTCTTATTTCTATCATTTTCCTAGTTATATGGAATTTTCCGCTCGAATTACATTGCTAAACCACGCTAGTCTTTTAAATTTTTCAACCACTGGTGCTACTTTCACACTTCCTCTTCCAAGCTGATGGACGACAACAGTATTTGACAGTAATTTCACAATATTTGAATACTGTCGTGAAGCGGCTAGGACTATATAAATTAAATCAAATCAAATCAAAATCATTTATTTCCATATAAGATCTTACAGATCACTTATTGAATGTCAAAAATCTACTACTCGTACCGTTTTCAATACAAAACGCTGGCTGGCAAGAAGAAACGACAAAACAAACTCCCCAGCGAATGTTTTTTAGTCTTATTTTATATTTATCTTTTATTGTATATAACTTTAATTACAAAATGAAATTATAGGAAAAAAAAGAGTGAACATAATGGCAAAATAATTGTTTTTATTCCCAGTCTGTGGGGTCGTCAATATAAACTTCAATTGTGTAATATCCTTTCCCACACAGACGTTGCTTAA
The DNA here is from genome assembly GCA_963693495.1 of Malacosoma neustria. Taxonomy (NCBI): domain Eukaryota; kingdom Metazoa; phylum Arthropoda; class Insecta; order Lepidoptera; family Lasiocampidae; genus Malacosoma; species Malacosoma neustria. The sequence continues at coordinate 8,222,724 of OY856389.1, forward strand.
TAGATTAAACAAAGTTCAATATAATTTTTAATTCTTTTCATTAATTAAAAATACAACATTTTGCAATTTAAAGATAATTAAAAAAAGAGCTCTGACAATTGGTCAGTGGGAATATGGCATATTTAAAAATAAAATATAAACATGCTATATATATCATACTATGTATATCCATACTAATATCATAAATGTGAAAGTAACTCTGTTTGCCTGTTTGTTACGTTTTTACTCCTAAACCGCTGAACAATTTTTTATGAATTTCGGTATAAAGATAGATTGAACCTCAAGGTTCAAAAAAGGTCAACCTTTTTAAATTTAATTTAGTTCCAGGTCAGCTATAGATTAGCCTATATAAAGCAACGCACTATATCTACATTTCCTAAAGATATTACACTGACAACATTACTAAAAAGACGCAACCTCTAACCATGAGATGTAAACAAAGTTAAGTGATTTTGTCAAAGAATTGTTGTTACATATTTGTTTTCCTGTGGTTTCATAAGCGAACAAACATCCGTCATGTGCAATTAGCATTTCATATGCGTACATAAGGAACACGTTTAGACTTATAATTTACCTTAATATGCTGATTTTGGATTCAAGTACTTGTCATGTTTAAATTCTAAACTACAACCGCTTGACTTCATAAATGAGCATAAAACTAGCGCTGTCGTGACTCGAATTATTAATTTTTAGTCGGTTCATGTATCATCGTATATTAAAACCCAGGTCCTATAAATTAAAACAATCTTCCAAATAAAATTATTGTATTAATAATTAAAAAAAAATGGTATTTACGCTATTAATATGTGTGGATACTGACCGCGTCCTACTTTTTTTTATTGCTGTAGGATAGCAGACAAGCTGACGGCCCGCTTAGAATTTAACAGTTACCGTCGCCTACGGGTATTTACAACGCCAGTGGCATCATGAATACGCTGCTGTCCCATAAGAGTACAGGAACTTGGATCACTAATGCCGGAACACAACATAAGGTTATTATGGCGGCATACTTAAGACTAAAGGTGGTCGTCATCTAGACGGGCTTGAGGCCTTACCACGTAGCTAGGGTGGGTTTTTTTGTCGCTTTTTACGACAGACCGACCCCGGCCGCGGAGGTTAGTATTCTTTCTCCGCCTCTGCACGGATAAAACTTTACACATGAATGGTGGCTGGTGCTTGTAATACAACAGGACCTAATGTGCCGCAAATATGCAGTCATAATTGGTGACATATTTGTGGCGTTGTAGAAGCTCTTGATCTGTGTGGTCTCGAGCCTTTATCGAGACCTGTTCAAAATGCTGTCTCAAGTGACGGCTGATTAATACCCGGGTAAGGGCATAGGCAATATTATCCAGATCCCTCTAGATTGATTTAGCAATGTAGCTACTTTTTTAACATGTTTTTGTAAATTGAAGATGGTTTGGATTGAGAATATACACAATTGTTTTTTATAATGTCTGAGGAAAATGTCACCTGAAAGTAATCAATAACGTAAGTTGCAGGACTCTACTTTTTTATTCTGTTGCTTAATTTTAAATATCTCTTATTTCTGTTCTCATATGTTAAGCCATTGAAACTATATTGAAAGTTTTTACCATCTTTGATGATGGCAAGGCAGTTTCACCATCAGTTTTTGCACCTACATAAAATATGTACATTCTTATTTTCGGTAAAGATTTAAAAACAATTGCGAACACGGAAAAACCTTTTTAGTTTCTACAATAAATTCAATCTTCGGTCAGTATATCAACAAAGCAAGCAAAGCATTCAAACAAAAGTTAAAATATGATTTATTCCTATTAGAATGAGTAGGATACTGTGATATAAAGTTAATAGCGCTTCCGAATACAATTCAAATTACATAGGTATCTATTATTGTCAACAAAAAATATCGTTTTACGTATAGGTTGCTACAAAAAATATTAGTTTTAGGTCATTCATCATCATCATCATCTAAGCGTAGTATCGCGGTTGCAACCTAAACTTTCGTTTCGGTGCCCGGGGTCCGCTTACCGACTTTTTCTACTCCACTTCGCACGGTCTTCAGCATCCCTGGTATTGAGCCCATTGGCACGCATATCACCCCTTACGACGTCAAGCCAGCACTTTTTGGGTCTACCCCTCCTGCCGGGGCCCGGCGGAGGCGGCATGGCCAGACATTTGTTTCCCACGTAATCATCCGGTTGCCGTAAAACGTGGCCGTACCAACGGAGGCGACACTCCTGCAGTTTATCCGCAATGTCACGGACATGAAGACCGCCGCGAATGCGGGAGTTCCTAAAGCGGTCCTTCCGCGTCACTCCACACATCCACCGCAGCATATTATATTATATTATATAACATTAGTTTTAGGTCATTAACGTACCATAAACAATCAGTTAATATTTCAAAGAAGCAAACAATAAAAGATAATGTAAATTATTTTTTGCAACATGTTATGATTGCCATGGTTAAGGCCATTACGTAGGAGCCAAAATGGCGTCGGGACTTTGTGAAAAAAATACATTACGGAGATATAAAATACAATACAGTATGTTTCTTATTTTAATTTCCGCATAAAACCTTCATACCAGGGATACTAGTATTGCATGGGGATAGAATGACTTGGCAGTGCAAGCTTGTCAGCGATCATGCGGAGCCCCCCCTGAGGCCGAGAATGACGACCGGGGTTTTTAGTGGGTTGAGCCGGCGGCCTTTTGCCCCCGTTCCGTCTGAGGGGAGTAAGCGTCCCCCTCGGGAGGTAATCCCATACTCCCCATCGGCCTTCCCCAGAGGCCAGTGGAAGCTGCAACAATTTTCTCTGTTAATAAAAAAAGAGGTTCTACAAGCCTATCGCCTTAATTCCGTTCATATTATACATAACTAAAGACAGTATTTAAAAATGCAGATGATTCGGCAACATTAACTAAACCAAATTATTGTTGTAAATTTTTTCAGAACATCGTTCTGGCTGATATTACTCTTGAGAATGATTGATTTAAAAAAAAACAAAATCAACAAAACTCAATCAAAATCAATAAAAATTCAAAATAATCTTTTCAACAAAGTTTAGGAGCATAATATCCGATACACACCTGGGTCGGTGATGACGATGTTTAGGACTTCCACATAGATTGTTTAACAGTTATTCTGTCTTGATTTCAAGCCGCCTGGTTTTTGAATATATTACTGCAATTTACAATCTCTAAAAAACGTTTCATACGTTTTACAGAAGCGAACCATGCCATAAAAAATGTTCTACTATAAATGAATAATCTAATTAATGAAATAATGCCATTATTATATTTCTCGCTACAGATTACTGTACCCCTATGGGACAGCAGCGTGTTCACGGTGCCCATAGCGTCGCAAACATCTATAGGCGACGGTAACCGCTTACTGTTAAGTGAGCTGTCAGCCCATCTGCTGTTCCTCAGCAAAAAAGGATTATTGGCGTTTTCGCTGTAGATGCTGTTTAATGTTTCTAACAAATACTAGGGGTGTTCAATAAAAAGTAATAATGAGTATGAGGCAATTATCTTTTATTAAATGTTATTTTAATTTTCGACGTAGTCACCTTTCAGGCTTATACATTTCGTATGTCTTTTTTCTAAAGCTAAAATTCCCTTTTAAAAATAATCTTCTTCCTGATCCCTTAAAAAATCGTTTATCGTGGCGACTACTGCGTCATCGTCTTCAAATTTATGGCCCCAGGGATGTTCGTTTATCCGCGGAAATAGCTAGAAATCACTAGGAGCTAGTAGGAGAATGTTTCATCAATTCGAAGCCAGCTTCTTGAATGGCAGCCATCGTAACTCTGGACTTGTGCGCGGGAACGTTATTTTGGAGAAACCAAACTACTTTAGCGAGTTTGCCACCCCTTTTGCATACGAAGTCCCGGTAATAGAAACTCCATGATCAAGGTATTCGATCATTATCACTCCTTGGCTGTCCCAGAAAAAACAGCCCATGATCTTACCAGCGGATGGAATCGCCTTAAATTTCTTCGGAGTTGGAGATGACGGCCTCTTCCAAGTCATGGACTGTTTTTTTCATTTCCGGGTCATAATGGTGAAGACATGTTTCGTCCATAGTTATGAATCAAGCCAAAAATTGGTCAAAATCTTGTTGTAACAAACCTAAACAGCTTCGTGAAATTCGCACTTCCCTTTGTTTTTGCGGGTCAGAAAGCATTCTGGGCACCCAGCGCGATGACACTTTTTTCATACCCAAATGGTTGTGTATAATATTATGGATACTTCCTATAGAAATCTTCATTTCTTCTGCTATAAAACAAACAGTAACACGACGATCCGCCAAGACAATGTTTTCAACTGTTTTAATCATTTATTCAGTCACAACCGATGTAGGGCGTCCCGTGCGGGGGTTGCCGTTAATGGAAGGTCTTCCTTGCTTGAACTCAGCACACCAATGCGCAACCGTAGAATATGAAGGAGCATGAATCCCTAATGTTACTCTCAAGTCTTGATTGACCAGTTTTATGGTAAAAAGCAATAATTACCGAGCGAACTTCAATTTTATCCATTTTTAAGAACACGTTCCGACACGACGCAAACAAATGACTTCTATTTTTAAAAAACTAAAGAGAAATGATTGCATTTTTATTATTATTATATCTAATGTCCGGGCTATGCCTGTCAGTATTTATGTTTTTCTATCCAAGGAGAATGTATCACATTATCACTATTTATTGAACCACCCCTCGTATTGTATACGTTGTCGTATGTGTAAATATTTCAATTGTTTTATAACCAATTTATTGACAGAATTTATAAAACTAAATAAACTAAATAAGGAAGTAATAATTTTTAACTAGATTATTTTTTTTCCAAACGCACTCTTACGCATAGAAACAGGCTGTAAACATTATTTTATGTAATTTAAACAATTTTCCTTATAAATAATATCAAAGGCTAAATTAATTTTGTGACCGCTAAATTGCGGAAAACTACAGGAGGATCGCCTTCGCTATTATGGCCACATGTTACGGTAACCGGCGACTTACGAGTATGTAATAGATGCAATGCCACTGCGACCGGTTCTCTTTAAGTATTGTAATAGTTAGATCCAAGAAGTGATGGCTTGACATCCTTAAAGATATGCATGCCAATTTACTTTCTACCAGAGAAGAAAACTAGAAAAGAAATAGTCGCCCCGACTGCCGAATTCGAAGTTTATAAGTTTAAAACTAAAACTTATAGCATAATAAATATGTAAAAGATTTTTCACAAAATTTGATCCCAGAATTGAGTTCTATACAATGCAACAAAACCATAGAGTATGATGATTATGTATGTCTGTATTATTTTTTATAGAGTACCTACCGGGGATTATAATGAAGATCGCTGTAATAAGAAAAAATACACCAATTTACGTATATTACCTGAAATCGTCAGCTATTATAGAAATTTATCTGTTTCTTATATAAGAAAGGTTTATCTTTTATGAATTACATTGATATCATATATCTGCTGGGTGCTGTAAGGTAATTTTTTATTTATATTTTATTATTAGAAATATTATATGACAGTAATGTATGTAACGCTAGACTTTTATATACACAGTTAAACAGAAAAAGGCCAGACCAAATTATTTGTATGATATAAACATTATGTTCACAGATCGATCTTCGTAATTAGTAGCTTTATTGCGACACTAACATATTAGTCTTAGCAATGAATTTTGTTTGTATTTTCTAGCTTAAAGAAGGAGTCTGCTTTTACACTAGCGACTGCCGTTTGACATCCAAAACTGTAAAAAAACGGCCGAATTTTGTCCACATTTCACCTACAGTTCCATATAGCAAAAAAAAAACAAAGAAGTGACAATGGAATAGCAAACTTCTCAAATACCATAAATTTTTTGTTGATAATGTTGTGAACTCGCTAGTCATTTTGAAAGAGAGAATTTTATTTGTCAAAAAGTAATAACGCATAACAAGATCATACACATATACAGAATACAGAAATACACAAATTAATTGTAACATTTTTAACAAATGAGGCTGACATCTCAGCATTGTGGTATGTCGAAATTACCTACACAGCGCTGGTTTTCAGTACCCGCATCCCAACACCTATTAACTTATCGACCCAGCATTAATATAATATTTGTGAGAGAATTAACTAATATAAGTAATAATGATCATAATATCATAGACGACCTCGGTGGCGTAACGGATAACGCACTTCGATACGCTTGCGGAGGTCACGGGTTCGATTCCCGTCTCGCGTCTGGGTGTTTATGTATAATATGTATCTATTTACAAAAAAAAAGTATATAAGTAGTATATCAGTTGTCTAGGGCCCATAACACAAGTGCTACTTAGTTTGGGACTAGATGACGTTGTGTGAATTGTCACAAAATATTTATTATTATTATTATTATATCTCCATTGTCACCCTATCTTTAATTTGGTGCATTCTGCTGAATACCAAATATTTAATATATAATAATAATATTTCTTATACAATATATTATAACTTTAATATATAATTTAATATACAATAATGTATTTGCTTACATTTAATAGTGTGTATATATTAAAATGATTAAATGAAAGTAAAGATAAATGAAACCATAAAAACTAACCAACAACTTATTGATACTTTGGTTAATATGTAGTTAATATTATTAAATATAAACTGGCTCGACAATGTCTAAGCATATTCGTATCTCTCCAATGTACGATGTAACTTAGGCTTGTTGAAAAAGTATCGATATATCGATGTATCGATATTTTTATTTCAATATATGAATATTTTAACCGATATATCGATAAAAAATATCCGATATCGAAAATCAATAACGATATATTTATTTAAGTGAAAACTTCTTTAGCATCGTTGTGATCTGAAACTCGATGAAACAGAAAAGTCACAGTAAAAAGAGACACCTATATACATCTTTATATAATTTCTTTAGAATATAACGTGGAGAGAATGAAATAAAATACATTATAAAGTGTTTCCTATATTTGTGGTCTCTTATTTTTGCGGTGTTATACTGAAGTTTACATTTTTCAAGGTATTACTTCTATCACGTGTTTTATTTATCTAACTAAACTCACTAGAATCGAAAACCGTATAGGAAGGAACGGAAAAACAGTAACTGTATTGGGAACTGACCAATTGGGTCATGACATCTGGCGGTTGAAATTTTAATTACTAATAGCTTATAAATCTATCGTCTTAGCATTAGTATTTGTGATCACTAATGCTATTTCATACGTGTACATACATAGAAATGTCAGCTATTTTCCGCCAGTTCTTTCTCAGCTACTCCTCTGTGTTGGTTGCCAATTGTGTGTGGTCTATGACTATTGACTAGTATGTTTGCATTGCATGTATGTGTGTCTGCGGCCGTCCGTCATTCATCAACCGTCACGTCACTTTCACTCGTGAGTTCTTTGGTTATGTATTGTGTTCTAACACTTAAATACTTGACACCTACGGCTTCCTCTTTACCTTCAGAGAGAGAGCTTCTGGCGTTAATTTGGTAGTTCCTAACAATAGGAGCCGGCTGACAGCGTAGTATGTAAGGAACAGAGTTTTTTTACTTTCGCTACCGGACAAATACTGTTTTACTTGATACAATAAAATTTTAGTTAGAAGATAGCTTTTTCGTTTTTGATATTTTTGTAATTATCGCCTAATAAAAAGGAATACTGATAAAAATACCTCTGTTTTTATTGAGATTTTTGTACATTTTGTATAAAAAATACTATTGATATGACATATTGAGATAAATACATTATTATTTTAAAAACGCAAAATCTTTGACCCTTATATTGATATTTTTTCCTCGATATATCGATATTTTTTTCACTTCCGACATCCCTAATGTAATTGTATGATGCCCACACTCGCCCGTGGCTCTCTTATGTTGACAATAATTTTTTTTTAATATTATACGGCTTGTTAACAAGGTCTTTAAGTCAGGTCTTATTTAGGAGAACCAATTTTCATTTTTTATTGTGTGAGTGACATCTACACAACTACCAATACATAGACACACCAGACATCGTAGGAATATTATAAATAAATACCATAGACAAAATCGCATATAATATACGGCCTGAGATAAGAATTTGGGCTTATTTACCATGTGCCTAGAATGACGTTGATGGTAAAAAATGAAGATTTCTCTTTTTCCTCGCTCACCAGCAACATTATTTTTTTATAGTTAGAGTTCAGCAGACATGCTAACGGCACACCCTAGAAGATGTTCAGCGTCGCCTATGAACGTTTGCAACACCAGTGGCATTACCAACGCGCTGCCGGCCTCGAAGAAATTTTATTATGCCTTTTTTGAAGAACCCCATATCGTACCGCGCTGAGAAAACCTCAGCCGGAAGCTCATTCCAGATCAACATAAAGAAAATTCCAAAGTCCTGCAATGAGTTTTGTCTTAGAATAACTATATGTAGCAGTCCCCAGGCTCCGAGGGGAAATCTACGATTAAGGGGAACACTTTAGTAATTTTAAATTAAAACACCTTTTCTGTCGGGGATAATTTGACCTTAACAGTCCCCGATCTAGATTGGAACTCTGAGAGGGAGAACTCTCCACCCTGCAACTGGGAGTATCTAAATATAGCCAGGATGACTTAGTTGCCCGCCCACCAAAAACTCTCAGCGATCGCTTAATCTTTTACGGGGAGTCGTAATTTGATTTGTCATTGCGAATAATTTTTTTTTATTGCTGTAGGACAGCAGACAGGCTGACGGCCCGCTTAGGATTTAGCAGTTACCGTCGCCTATAGGTGTATGCAACGCCAGTGGCATCGCGAACACGCTGCTGTCCCATAAGGGTACAGGAACTTGGGTCACTAATGCCGGAACACAACACAAGGTTATTATGGCGGCATACTTAAGACCAAAGGTGGTTGCCATCCAGACGGGCTTGAGGCCCTGCCACGTAGGTGGGTTGTTTGTTCGCCTTTTACGACAGGCCGACCCCGACCGCAGAGGTTAGTATTCTTTCTCCGCCCCTGCACGGATATAAATTAATATTAAATAATATTAAAACACCTACGAAATAAACAAGCATAATATTCGTGGACATACATTTAAACGTAACTCGTATGATTAAAATTAATATAGGCGTTAAATTTCATATAACAGCCGATGTTAATTAATAATTTACCTGTTTATATTTATTAATTTTAGTTTGTGGCAAAGGTCCACCCATGCCAACATGCCCTGTTACAATGGGAGACCTAAAAACTATTTGTCATCGTCAAGGGCGATATGCGCACCAATGGTATGACTACCAGAAATACTGAAGACAGTATAAAGTGGAGCAGAAAAAGTCGGAAAGCGGTAATTTGGGTTATAACCGGGACTTAAAGCTAGGATGATGATGTATTTTTTAATGTATTGAGAATAGTCTGAATATGAATTTATGGCCCATCCCCGAACGTTCCTTTACTACTTGGAGGTAATAAAGTTTTACATTTGTAGCCTTTTAGGGCTCTCTCGGAATTTTTTTAATTCGAAGCCTTTTTTTAATTCTGTAGTCAGGACTATACCGCCAGGAACTGATTCCCAATGAAACAGCAGAATGTTAGGTTACATATAGTATTTCTTATTTTACAGAAAAATGAATCTGGTAATAATTTCTTTAATGATTCTAAAAGTTCTTATCATAAATGGAGACGAAACATCATACACAAATAAATTCGATGGCATAGACCTAGATGAGATATTGGCGAATGACCGATTATTAACTGGATATGTAAACTGCCTGTTAGAAAACGGTCCGTGCACGGCGGATGGTAAAGAATTAAAAAGTAAGTAGGCGCTTTTATAATCAATAAATATACTGCGACACACAATGCCACCTAGTTACCTAGGCCTAAAATAATCAGCACAGCGCTCATAATATGGGTACTAGACTGCTGATATATTACACAACTCTACAAAAATAAAATTAAATATTTTTTGTTGCCCTGGATTCTCTACGAATTGTTGTTTTCAAGTGCACAGTTTACGAATATATTCATGAAAATAATTAATGTGCTCTAGTTTTTATGATTCCAGCGTAATTTAAAGATAATATATATTTTAAAGATATAAACGAAATTGATTAACATTTTACCTGGTCAACAAAGCGGATACACAAAATACCGTTGGGCAATAGCAAATACGTTATCTGTGAGACAGTAGAGCAAAGTAACTTCATCCACATAATATCTAGTTCCCACAAGATGTGTGGATGTGGCCTTTCCTTTCTTTAACTGCCGGTAAAGCCAACGTAATAAAGAAACTATTATTAAACAGAGACAAATTTAAAAGTATGATCAAACAATTTGTTAAAGCGTTAGAAAAGGAGGGCGATTGTTTCAAGTAGGTATATTTACAGAAAATTTTCTAAGTTTGGTAGGGAAAAATTAAAAGTATTTGATGACAAAATTAAAAATATTTGAAGTACCTCAAATTCGGCAATTGATAAAAGATACAATTATTATCACAGTTAAGACAGTTCCGGAAAGTGAAGCTTGGAATAGTTTTGTATTGGTAGTAGAAAATTTTCTAGGTAACCAGAAAGCATCAAATTATGAAGAAATTGTGCAAAAAATATTGATAATTTTTTAGAATTCAGGAGCAAATATGAGTATAAAGCTGCATTTTCTCCACAGTCATCTGGATTGATTTTCTGATAATTTAGGAAATTATAGTGAGGAACAAGGCGAACACTTCCACCAGGATCTAAAAGTAATGGAGAAAAGTAATGGAGGTAGACGGGACTGCCACATCATGAAATTACTGCTGGTCTTTAAAAAGAGATTGTTCCCTAAAAATTGTAGAAGAAAAGTTCATAAAAGACGTTCCAATGAAGAATGACATGGATTTTCAACATTTTCCTGTCTCTTTACTTTGATGCATACTATTATAATTTAAAAAAATACATTATAAATATTTTCTGTTATTTTTTCGTATTTTTATTCAAAATTTTCTGTAAAATTAAAATCAAGATAAAAAAAAAACTAGATCAAATCTTCCAAAATCATTGATAGTTTCATAAACTGTGAGCATAAATATTATATCAGAAATCAATCTTATATCAAGGGTAAGAAAACCATTGGTGACCAGTGTTACTTATATGCTTTTTTTGTAAATAAATACATATACCCAGGCTTAGGCATTCTGAAGTATGAAAATTCATTCATTCCGGTACGCCAGTATTAAAGATAGTTAGATACTTCGTTCGATATACATATAAGGATATTTATGTCTGGTAGAAGGGATCGAGGATCGCTTTGTAAGTTATCTTGTAAGATAGTTTACCTACTAAGATTTAATTTAAGCTTTACTTGTAAGTTACAACTGATGATGTTCTAAATCAGGGCCACCTGACTTAACGTGAACGCAATCTTATCACAAACTTTTGAACTTATTAGCGATTTTATTGGAATTTTAGTATTGTAACTAATTTATAAATCCAAAATTTTATACCACCCGTATCTTTTATTACGAGTAATAATTATTAATTTGGTAATTGATTGCGTTGTTTTATTATTTGTAGAAAATATACCCGACGCTATCGAAAATGACTGCAAGAAATGCACGGATAAGCAACGGGAAGGTGCCGACACAGTCATGCATTACATTATCAATAACAGGCCAGAAGATTGGACTAAGCTGGAAGAAAAGTAAGATACTAATAACATTTCCCAATAATAAGTATTCGATATTAAATCACAGCTGACCTAATAGACGTAAGCACTGGTAGAGGGGTTGATTCAAATTGCGCAGCAAGTCAGCCGAAATTTTAAGGGAACAGTGATATGCTGGATTTTATTATTGCTGAGGAACAACAGACAGGCTGATGGCCCAATTATTAGCAAGCAGTTATTGTCGCCTATAAATTATTTGCGACGCTAGTAGCGCCGCAAACACGCTGCTGTGGGTGTAGTGATACAGGAACCTGAGTCACTAATGCCGGAACACAACACAAGGTTATTATGGTGGGACACTTATAGACCAGGGGTGGTTGCCAGACGGGCTTTGGGCCCTACCACCCTGCTAGGGTTATGTCACCTTTTCCGACAGGCGACCCCGGCCACAGGAGTCAGTATTCTTACTCTGCCTCTGCACGGTGACAAAAACGGTGTGGAGGATCAATTTACTGTAATTAACTGAAGTCGACATAAATAGACATAAATTATAAATGAAGTTCTTTAGTCTGTTAGCTTCCTAAGATAGGTTGATGTTCGTCATATAAAAAGTCACATTCAATAAAGGAATTTCACAAATATGATTTCACTAGGCGCACAATATTATTTTTTGCAAAATGTCCAACTAAATATGAAGGCGTATATATATTCAAGATTAATCCAAATATGTCTATCATTTTCTTATATGACGTAAAATATATTGTTTATTAGTTACTAGCCATTGCTTGTTATAACACAGAATTAAAATTTTACGAGCTATAAAAACAATGTTTAACATTATATTATAATCCACTAGCTGTACCCTACCACGCTTCGCTGTGGTACATTGTGACTGGTACAGTGCCACGCTTCGCTGTGGTACATTGTGACTGTACCCTGCCACGCTTCGCTGTGGTACATTGTGACTGTACCCTGCTACGCTTCGCTGTGGCACATTGTGATGTACCCTGCCACGTTTCGCTGTGGTACATTGTGACTGTACCCTGCCACGCTTCGCTGTGGTACATTGTGACTGTACCCTGCCACGCTTCGCTGTGGTACATTGTGACTGTACCCTGCTACGCTTCGCTGTGGCACATTGTGATGTACCCTGCCACGCTTCGCTGTGGTACATTGTGACTGTACCCTGCCACGCTTCGCTGTGGTACATTGTGACTGTACCCTGCCACGCTTCGCTGTGGCACATTGTGACTGTACCCTGCCACGCTTCGCTGTGGTACATTGTGACTGTACCCTGCCACGCTTCGCTGTGGTACATTGTGACTGTACCCTGCCACGCTTCTCTGTGGCACATTGTGATTGAATGGTTAAGAAATGAGAAACAAAAAAATAGATAAAAACAATCCTTGATGCGGATTATGTATCATGCTAAAATTTCACCTCGATCGATGCAGAACTTTTTGAGTTTTTGAAGCGTACACAAACCAACATAACATTTTTATATATATAGATTTCATATCTAAAACTTGAAAATTTTCACCGTTAACAATTTTCGCTGGTATTGTTTTTAATAACACGGTAGTAAATAGCGCGTGCGTACCCTGAGCAGTGCTACTTGGAACGCTTATTTTTTTCTAAACAAGGGCACTATGGCACTTCGACTTCGATACTGTTGCAGAGCTTCGTCGAAACAGAGACCGATACCTCTTTGACAGAGGTACCTTTTCATATACATTTTACATCGTACAGGGGCGGTGTAAGAATACAAACCTCTGCGGCCTGTCGTAACAGGTGACAAAACAACCCCTAGCTAGATGGTAGGGACCCAAGCCCAGCTGGATGGCAACCACCCCTAGCATATAAATGTGCTGCCATAATAACCTTGTGTTATGTTCCGACATTAGTGATCCAGGTTCCAGTAACCCTATGCGAACAGCAGTGTATTTGTGTGACTCTGGCGTCGCAAACTTCTTCGGCAATAAAAAAACACATATGTTAATACGAATAACAGACTTACATTCTTATTTTTATTACATACGAATATACTATTTATAACCAATGATGATACATTATTTTTTCAGATATCATTCGGATGGCAGTTACAAGCGGAAATATTTGGAAAGCAAAGAAAGCGAAGAATCAGAAAGTAGTACGCAAAGCAAATCGGACTAACAACTTCTTCTGTACAAGTTATTATATTACCTACGCTGGATAACTGACATTGCTTTGGACCTAAATAAAAATGCATACTAGTTTCATTAATATATTACATATAAGTTTATTCTGATGAATTGTTGTTATTTTTAGGGGTGTTACTGGTCTCCGAGCCTTTAGGGAAGTTCAACATCACCTGCCAGCTAGTGCCGTTGCTAAGCAACAAGCGGGGCTCTAATACAATGATCTATTTAAGAGAGATCAGATAGCAGTGATCCTTGGAAACAAATTTAATTAAAATTATATATTTCCTTATACCTTATCCTGTTTGAGGAAATGGAAGTCTTATAGATGAATACCTGGGCATACGATGCGCTTCAACCTTTTTTCATAGCTGAGATCGGCAGACAGGCAAATGGCCCACCCGATAGTAGGTGGTCACCGTCGCCCATATACATTTTTAACACCAGAGGAAAGCCCAACGTGGTACCAGCCTCGAAGAGGAACTGGAACATTGGTTACTAGTCCGAGACATGACATTATGACGGCATGTTTTACAAATCAGGGGAGATTACTATCTAGTCTGCCTTGGAGCTCAACCACCTAGCTAGTTGTTTTGTCGCCTTTCACAACAGCCAACCAGCTGCAGAGGTCAGTATTCTTATTCCGCTCCTGCTCAGAGAAAAACCTCTGCTTAGTAGTACACTATTGTTTATTAAAGTGAACATAAAAAATTACATGAAATTGAAAGGAGCCCAACACAATCTTAGCTAAACGAAAAGAAAATAGACAAATTATTTAGTAACTGAATAATCAAGTGGAATTTTGCCACTTGGCACTATAGTTTCTTTTTTAGAAGTGCATAATATCAGCAGGTATCTAAAAACAAAGATAAATATAAGAAATCACATCAAATAAAAATCAATAGTTACAACAATAAATTTAATTTTCAGATCAAGAAACATAATTATAATATTTGTTTCGATACGAAGCGTTTTACTCTAACATTAAATCCAAGATCTAGTTTTCTAGATTTTGTTGCTACAACATATTCTGGGTGACCTATGTCCATTAATTTTATTTCTTCTTTTTTAACACTTTTCTTCGGAGGCAACAGTAACAGTGCTGACCTGAAAAAATCAAAATTACATTCTTCATTTTTTTTTATCATGACCTGGAATGCTTGATGCAACACCGCATTATTTCGCTCTCCTCTCGTAGTCGCCTTACAATTACTTTCTCCCAAATCTTCATACTGTGCGACATGAGCTTTATTCCTCTATAATTGTTACAAACCTGTACATCCCCCTTGTTCTTAAAAATGGGCACTAGCGTACTATTGCACCATTCATAGGGGATCGCCTCGCCTTGCAGTAGCTTATTAAAGATTGTTCTTTACCTAACCTTGTGGTTAGGTTAGCCACTTCCATCCATCTGCTTTCAAGAACTTCCATACTTCCGCAGGCATTTCATCCGGTCCTACAGACTTGCCATTTTGCATACTATCTACAGCCAATCTAATCTCAGCCGTACTAATTTTTTTTACAACGCCCATGTTAACGTGTGCCTTTTCTAAATATTCCACTCCAGACATTCTCTTCATTCATTAATTTAGATTAAAACCTTGTAGAGGTTGTGCTGCCTAACCAACAAATAAAATTATCTTTTCCCAATTTAGAAACTTCTCGATACAACTTTTTGAACTTACGTGTATCTTTGTTGTATATTATCCATATAACCTCTGAACCCTATCCAGGCCACCATACCTTGTCAGGAACAATTTCCAAGCAACAGAATCGTATGCTAGCATAGAGGCAATTACTTTTCCCGCGTCTTCTTTTTGCTTTGTCGTACACGTTTGGCAGTCATTCTTTATAGCTTGGACTAAAATTCCTACAAGACAAATAGTGTACACATATGTTAGACATTTTGTTAATTTCCGTTAATTCAATTCGTTACATACTAAATTAATTTAAAAGCTTGATGAATGTACTTCTTCTAACTTCTTCTAACAAGTTGCATCCAAAAATTTCACTTCGTAGTTCACGTTTCAGTGGTAATAATCGTCTTTGTGTGGTTCGCGAGCAAAATTCTTACATATCCTTCCAAAAATAGATGGCTAGTGTATATACGCATATATTAAGTATTGTATTTAATTTATTTTATAAAAGTACACCGAGAATACACTAAAATTTACTTACCTAGGGTAGGTAGTTTACTAACTAATTTTCATGAATGATTAAAATATAGTAACATATTTATTAAAATATCAAAATACCTTTGATCTCCTTCATATCTTTAGAACAATATCGGTCAACTGACATCAAACATTTCACATCTTGCGGCGGAAGCGGTTCGATTTCATTCATGCTATTATGCTTACTCTTGAGTGCGTTGAACTTCTCTGCATCACTAACAACTTCGTTAATCAACATCATGTTTTCATCACCGTATACTAAATTGAATCCAACACTCTTAATCCCATCACTAACTTCCCTGTCGATGTCGGCAATTGTTATTTCTGCTGTTACAAATCCTAAAATCTTCAAAAACCCTAAAATGAAAACTCTAAAAATTATATGACCAAACATTGTTATAGAGCTGTGTGTTCTTTCACTCTGGCTTGCTCTACCTGTATAAGTCTGCTAAGGATACTATATTATGCAATCGTTCTTGATTTGTTGATAAAACTTCACACACCTTTCAATCACAACAACTTTATTAAGATTGTCAGATGTAACGAATTTTTGGTTATTTTTTTAGATTTTAGTTATTGTTACGTACATACTGTATACGTATTGTTAATTGTTACGTATATTGGGCTCTTTATCTGCCCCCGAATCAAGTTGCCTGATAGACTTAAAAAAGAGAATGTACTTACCGGGCACTGTACGGCGAGTCGGCAACTCGCTGTACAGTGCCCAGTAAGTAAGGTATGGTAGATTTTGAATTCTAATACGTTATAAAACAGTCATTAAGATTGCGAAAGGCGCCTAACGCAATGGCGTACCAGATATTACCAGTTTGCACGAAATGAGACGCCCATTTCGAAAAGAAATAGTTAAATAAATATACTAATATTGGATACTTATCATCGTAGCTATAATTTTGGAGCCGGTAATGATCTTCATCATCCTTGTTATTATTGATAACCTTAATATTTCCTCTTAAAATATTTAATCCACGTCCAAAAGATAAATAAGTTCGACTTTAATAGATTTTTAGTTACAACATAGGTTTCTTAAACTTTTTTTACCTACTATACCGGCATGCTATGACTATGACATGCTATGGCCATGCTATGATGGCCGTTTTGACGTTTGTCCACTCATGAAGTTTCGTATTAATTAGTAATTACATTTGAAGGAACAAATTGCTGTTCTTTATTGTCAATAGCGACGTGCAGTTATTGACAATAAAGAACAGCAATTTGCTATACAAAACAAGATACAAGTTACATTCAGTCATACAAGTTGGCTATACAAAAGTAGCCCAGTGACCGGAGTTGAAGGAAATTTGGAGGTTGGGGACTTGTACTGCTTTCCTGCCGACGAATCAACCAAAGATCGTACAAGAAAGCCGATATTCTTCAGGATAAAAATCGAGATAAGTGCCTTCGTTTGTTTCTTTATGCAACCACTTTCCAAACATTTTCCAAATTCCGTACCCATATAAATCCTTTCTAAATTACGTCTATTCCAATAACTAACCACAATTTGTGCTAGTTTGCTTAGTTTTACAGATATTTTAGCTATAAAAAGTATCCAAATACCTACATATAATTTAAAATAACATTTTATTGATTTTCGTATTTCCCAAAGTTCTAAGCATTTTTATGCTAATTAAACCAATTATAAGCAAATAGGCCACATTTTACAATAATTTTAATTATTATTTTCGTCATATTTAGACCAATTTGCCGCTAATTTTCAGCAACTACCTACCGACAGCTACCTACTTGATTGAGTTGGTGACAAATTACTGCTAACCAGGCTGCTCCTGGCCCTGCTTCCGGCTGAGATCAGTTTCCCAGAGGATTCATACAGAGGAGGAACGTGAGAATACCAGGATTTTGTTCCTTTTTTTTACTTTGTTGATGGTATCAATTTTATATATCAATAAAAAAAAACATTGAGTTTCACTAAAGAAATTCCATTATTGTGCCTAAACAAGAAAATTGGCATCTAACAAATTGATCCTTATATCAAAATAAATACTTATATCGCATCTGGTATTTAAAGTAGATAAACTTTGTCTTTTACACTATATCATTTGGACAAATATTTGAATAGTTATTTATGACAAACAACGAGTGCGCGATATTATAGTGAGGTTCGGTGGCGGGCGAATGGCGAATGGGACGAGTGCGCGGGTGGTCGAAGGACTGCGGGCGGGGTGGGGGAAGAGGTCGCTCATCGCTGAGTGCGCGACCCGAACGCGGGCAGACGCCGTTGACTCTATCATCATTAATACAATTTTCCATCACCACGTGGGTGAAACCGGGGGCGCAGCTAGTTAATTAATATTTCCGGGCCGCACGGGAAACAGATAAAGAGAGCATATCTGTAGGTAATGTACCAAAACGGGCGTTCGTGCCATCCGACACACTGCTTGTAGGTTACGGCTGTTTTTTATGACCACCCGTATCTGTGTTCATTCACGCAATTAAAATTAAATAATAAAATATAAACAAATATTAATTAATAGTAAGCACAAAATAATCTAACCTAACCTATCCTTTGCGCCCGGCTGACGGAAAAGTATCTTCCCTTTAAACCTCTTTTTTTAATAAACACATGCGAGGTCGCACAAATCATGCTATAAGTAATTACTTTTATCATACAATAATATGTTTACGATATCTGACTCAACGGAATATTCAGGACGCGTGTGGCATCGTCAACAAACAACCTTCATTGCTTTGCATACCAATTAGCTAATAAAATACATACAATATTACATTCCTGGAACATACAAAAGTACATATTATCAGGGGCTGAAGTAAGAAATAATAGTATGCAAATGTTTTTGTAGAAAAGATTTATGTCACCAAAGTTTCTAATCTATAATGCCTCTTTGTGCGAAGAAGGCGCTAGCGGTGGTAATATCCTCTGGCGGCAAGAGATTATTTTCCACCGGAAGAATGAGGCCCGTGCCCACTACGAGCCAACGCTGTACAGTGTGGCGGTAGGGGTTTCGCACCATTTTCCGGCATCCCGTACACAAGCAAACGGGGTAGACAATACTGCTCCAGTGACTGGTGAGTGAACTCATGCTTCAATGACTTCTGATCAGCCAAACCATAGGGAATTGTTGTTCAAGTTTTACATATCACTGATTTGCTGCAAACGAGTAAATACTGTAAGTATTCTATCAATCTTTACTAGTTTGACTTGGATACACTATAACATTTAAGTCACCGTTATTACCCTAGTGGCTTCTCGTGGTCTATTCTTCACGTTTCAATTTCCAACAGAAGTGGTTATACCATTGTGCGCTCGTTAGCTCTCCATACAAAATGTTAGTATAAGAATATATTTGACGACCTCTATGTCGTAACGGATAACGCACTTCGGTACGCTTGCGGAGGTCACGGGTTCGATTCCTGTCTCGCGTCTGGATGTTTATTTACAATATGTATTTATTTACAAAAAGTATATAAAGTAGTATATTAGTTGTCTAGCACTCATAGCACAAGTGCTATATTACTTACTTAGGGACTAGATGGCGTTGTGAATAGTTACTAAATATTTATTTTATTTATTATAGAAAGTGCAATGAAAACGGTCATTTGCGTAGATTGTGTACAAAAATAATTTTTATAGAAAGTAAGGACGCGTCCGAGGGTCCCAACGATGACGGTGAGGTTTTTTTTAATATTTATTCGGATGCGGGTGATATATATTACATTCATTTTAATTTAATCCAAGTCAACCGGTCAACACCGCTTGGACATCGCGCTGTGAAAGCAGTCAGTGCGCACCAGATAAATTATGAGACGCTAAGTAGCAGGGCAAAGCCATCATTGTTCTTAATATATTGTTGTATATTGCACGCAAATATGCCCTACAGCTATTATCTTAAATTACCTTGAACTTCGACATAAAAATAATTGTAAGTTGAACAACATATAATATTATTGAAAGATTAATCATTAAAATCAAAATTCGAATGTTTCATTTTATGTGAAGTGAAACCCTATAAAAAGTTATAACGACAATTATGTACTTATTAATCCCTTCCGTTACATAATATACAATATATGTGGCTATTATATATGCAGATAAAATCATAAAATTGTTTGAGATAAACCACTGGACCATCCCATTTGGTAGATACAGGATTAAGTAATCTTATTTTTTTTTTCTGCCAGCCATTACACGTTTCGGTCTTCATTAGGATGCAAATCGCATTCTATTATCAGACAAATAGAATAGTCAAACTACCATGTCACCCAGTCACCTTAGACCGGACCCACCGAGGTTGAGGTGACAAATATGTAAATATATCAAGGCGATCAATTCTTACACACGATTTCCTACACATTTCTATTTAAATAAAAAATTATATTTTTTGAATAGGATTTCCGTAAAATGCGTTCTTGGTGAGCGTTTAAATCACAAAATGATTAACTATGACAAATTTGAAGTAATTTGGGAGTATATATTATAGGTATACTCGTAGTTTCAGAGATCTCGTAATGTGTGGTATTATAGTTATATATTTCTGCCAAATAAATTTAAAAAAAAATACATTTTATACATTTTGGACAGGATTTCCGTAAAATACGTTCTTAGCGTGCGTCTACACGCCAGATGATAATGCTAAAAATAGTGGTCAGTACGGATGGCAGAAGCTGACTATAAAATACAGCACATTTTCCAGGAAACCGTTTTAGCGGGATTCCCCAACTACGGTAAGTTGCGGGGGGGGGGGGGGGGTATGTGGGACTCTTCAGGCATACTCACAATAAAAACCTGGCTGTATTCAACCATCTCGTGACTCAGGCCGACTGTATAATAAATAACCGCGCTTTTACCTGCACCCTTACCAAGGGCCGCATCAAAAGCTTAAAAAAACCTCCTTTAAGTTCAAAATGAATATCGAATTGTCGATAAATGCCAAACTATGTTCAAAGAAAACATTTTATTTCAAATTTACCTATACCAGACACATTATAGATGATATTCCGGCTTGATACAACAGAGAATAAATCTCATACCAGATATATATTGGTAAATTTCAAAGTAGGTGGCTTAGTCCAAAAATAATAAAATAAAATCACACAACAATAAATTTATTTCTTTAACACCTCTTCCAAAATCTTAGAAGCTAAAGCCATATCAATCTTATTCTGAGAATTCTTAGACAATATGCCTAGTAACGCGTTAAATAATTTTAGTTTCCCATCTTTATACTGTTTAACTAATTTAGGATTGTTTTCTACCACATCTAAACACATTTTGGTAATTATTTCTTTATCGTTAATAAGAAACCAGCCTTTTCTTTTAACAACATCTACTGGCGACTGATTGTTATCGTTTGTATTTACCAGTTCATCAAGAACATCTCTACATACTTCCAAACTAATTTTATTTTCAAATAACATTTCGATAATTTCAATGAGCTGTTTAATAGTAATAGGACAATCTTCGACATCTAATTTCCTTTTATTTAGCACTGTTAAGAAATCATTTAATAATAAATTGGCTATTTTATTCGGATTTCTTTTAGTAACGGTTAAATCTCGAAAGAACTGTAGTAATATCGGTTCATTGACCAATTGTATAGCAGCTTCTGGTTTTAATTGGTATTCCTCTATTAATTTTCTTCTAGATTCTTCTGGAAGTTCTGGAATTTTGTCGCGGATAAGGAGAACACTTAGAACGTCATTGTGATCTTCATTTGTTTTTAAATTTACGCGTAATGGTGGTAGATTTGGTTCTGGCATGTATCTGAAAATTTGAAAAATTGTTGTGGTTGGTTGTAATTTAATTTACATCAGCTTCTCGATGTAGCCGAGAACTCCGAGAGATTATCTGTGGAGCCACAGTACTTCACCTGGGACTCTACTCCAGAATATTCTAATAGTGCACATAGTATGCACGACTATCCAATTTCAGAACAAAGGGACAAATTTTTCAAAACGATATTCTAGCATTTTTTTATCAAATGGAGTCTTGTGAACATGATCCAATCCATATTTTTAAATTTCATTTTTGTCAGGTACTGTGTTTTGAAATTGGGCATCTGCGCAATTTGGCTAGTTGATTAAGTTCAGCAAATCTTACTATTAGCAACCTGTCCATAAGCAGTAGTCCTAGTCACAGTCGTATCTTATTTAAACTTTACCTGTAATCCTGAACGACTTCTTTATCTCGCATGGCTATGGTGACCTTTGCATTCGAATCCCACGCTCTCGTCTCGTTGAGAACCCGCCCCCCACTTTCCACGACCGTCTTCTGCCTTTCAATTTCATGGCGAATAGCACCTGCCACTCCACGAATTGAGCCAATATTTTTTATCTGTGAAAAGACAACAGCTTTGTAAAAATTATCCTATAATAGCATAATATAATTTTAAGGCTTAACCAGGTGGTTGGTATATCATAGCTCTTAAACTGATAATGTCACCATCATACTAGCATCACTGCTAGGCAACTTTCAACCAATTTTATATGAAACAGTATGATTAAAAGAAAAAATATTACATCAAAGCCTAGTATATTGTTCAGCAAGGTATAGATCATGTTGATTTGGCCATTATTTAGTTGAATAATAAATTGCACAAATGCTACTGTTATAAAGTCATATGGAAGGAAAATTCTCTTGAATCACTCCCATCCAGTTTAAGTTTTTGAAAAAAATTGTCATATACTTTTTTAAGAGAATTAAGCTTCTTCAATGCAATTCTATTCTTAGGATTGTCCAATTACTTGGGGTTTGTACAGTATATCTTCTTATTTAATTTGGATTACTTAATTTGTCACCAAGCCCAAAATCATCGCAAAGAATTATATCCATCGCTTAACAATAAATTTACCCTATAGTCACCTTTTTTTAAGATAATTTTTATTTTTGTTAATAGAAATAAACTTAAGTATTATTTTACAATAACTATGAAAAATATTTTTATTATTACTTATTTTGATATTTTATATATTTATTTATTAGCTATGAAAACAAATTTTAAAATCTTATGGAAATTTAAATATTTCTAAATGAATATAGCAAATATTTTGAGAAAGGAGATTATTAAGTTGTATTAGTAATAAAATATGAAAATCACATTACTTTTCGTAGTCTGATACTTCCATTTACTAACATCTATTAAAATTATATTGTGAAAAGAGCAAACCAATTTAAGTTTAGGACCCTAATCTTTTATTTAAAAATATCTAACAATGTATGACTACTTAAGTTAATTACTTCAGTTCTTGTTGATAATGGATCTCCCGGACGCCTTATTGACACATTAGCATCAACTCTTAAGGCACCTTCTTCCATACGACCAGTGCATGCTCCTAATCGCTGCACAATGAGAACCAATTCTTTGACCAAAGCTGCTGCTTCTTCGCCATTCTGTAAATAACAAGATTATAAACGTAAATCATTTATTTTGTTGTATCAATTGTACTGAAATGATATTAGTATTGTAAAATCAATGTTTAAAAATGTCCATGCACCTCAACACTATTGTCATCGAATTGTACTTTAGAATCCTCTAAAAAGTGTGCTCATTAGTGATATTTTCCACAATTACCTCTTAGCGACTAATCAAGTATAAGTACTTGACCAAAAAGTGCACTAAATAAATAGAAATGTAGTAGAAAGAACAATGTTATATGTGGCTAAATTTGTTGAGGTCACTGATTGACCTCTCAACCCTATAAGGAGAAATTGAACTACTGTTCAATTCTGTACTAAGATAGAATACTGTTCAAGGTACTCCTTTTGCTATTTATCAAATCTGCCAGACATCTTTAAGACTCCCTATAAAAATAATGGTGTAGCCCAATTCTTATTTATAGGGCCTCAGATCTGACACAAGTTAAATTTCAAGTCGGCATTTCTTGGGTGGCATTTCATATATTAGATAGATAGATAGATAGATAGATAATTCTTTATTGTTCACCACACAATTTTACAGAAAAAAAGACATAAAAAGAAGTAGGTAATAGTACAACATAGTGAGCAAACGGCGGTCTTATCACTAAATAGCGATTTCTTCCAGACAACCTATCAGAAATATTTAAACAAGGCGGTGCACAATAGACATAGAAATCAAGATAGTAAATATTATACAAAAAAAAAAAAAACTAAATTAATCTAACATACAATAGCAATACAATGAAGCATACACATGACGATGCAGTTTATGACTTTAGGTAATGGTCATTAACCAAGTTTTTAAAAATGGCAAGTGATTTTGCTTTTCTAATATCCAGAGGGAGGGAGTTCCAATATTATAACAGTAGAAATTAAGATGTATCTATTATAAATCCTTGACAACGGCATTAGGTTTACATAAGCATCATTAACCATTTGGACTATTACTTAACACTAATTGGCATGACCTTTTAAGGGTATGTGCCAACTGAGCTTCTCAAAGGTAACTTGTCGGCCACCGGTCACAAACATGGCATATATTACACTTAAAGGCTCATACTAGAAATTACAAATAATTTATTATTCATAAAAATCAATATTTACAAAATCATTACAGCTCTAGTCTCCGCACTAGAGCTGGCCTATCTCACAGGGTGCCTAAAATGAATTGTTGTAATCCAGCTTAACAAATTTATATTTTGATGAATATAGACAGATGTATATTTATAATTTGAATAATATATTTATAGAACACTAACCTCCAAATCTGGTTCAAATACAAATTCAATTAAAGGTGCTCCAGCTCTGTTTAGGTCAACTAGACTTCTTTTCAGTTCTGCATCATGTAGAGACTTCCCACTATCTTGTTCCAGCTGAATTTGCTTGACTTTTGAACTTTTTTTATATGGTTTTTTGTGAACACCAGGTGTAAAAACCTGAAAGCATAAATAAATTTTCTTTAAATGTTATATTACCAATTTTCAATAGATACAAAGAGGATGGAAGGATGAATTTTATTAATAATGTGTTCTTTTATCAAATTTTGGACATTTGTCAATATATATGTTCACCCTTCACTTTAGCTTGATTATCACATTTCAAACATCATCAAGAAATACTAAAATTAATTAAAGTATCTTCTATTGAACAAAAACACAAAGAGATGTGAGGTTATGACACTGAACCATACCTGAAAATTTATGAGGCCGTCACTAGCTAAAGGAGCTCTTTGCTGTGTTATTTGATAACCGGCTGGTAAGTCCGCATAAAAGTAATGCTTCCTATCAAAACTTGAAACTTCGTTTACTTTGCATGATAGTGCTAAAGCGGTCATTATACCCAGTTCAACACATTTCCTATTGAGAACGGGTAGTGTACCGGGTATTGCCGCATCAAATAATGACACACAATTATTCACTAAACCACCAAATGTATTCTGAGCACCAGAAAATAGTTTTGAGTTCGTATTCAACTGAGCATGTACTTCTAAGCCGACCACACTTTCCCATTTCTTACTTGATATGGTACTATAACTACGTTTACCAAATTTTCTATATTTAAAACTGAACATTCGATGTGATATATCAAATCTCATTTTATTTTAGTAAACAATACGTTATAATTCCAACTGAATTTAAGGGAAATCAGCTGTTCAAATGTAATCTGACAATTCTGACATTGAAATTTGATAGCTTATTCAAAATTTTGTATATTTCATTTTTTAAACGCTTCATTTACAATTACATATACTTAACATTTTACCACATATAATTTAAAGTTTCATACTATTTAAATTTATTTCGATGAGTACATTTCAAATCAACTTTATTATTAAATAATAAAAATATTTATATTATAAAATTATGCTTTAAGTTTGGATAATCCAAAGACGGATAATTTTGAATTAGATAACCTACAATGTATACCAAAGAGAACACAATCTGACCATCAGAACATTTCGATATACAACATGCAAACAATCTTTATTCATTTGTAACATGTAATTTATTAGGAACTCGGTAGAGTCCAAAGTTCACTTTTAAATGACACATCCGGTTCTTAGAACTTGTTCAAAGAAGATACAATAGATGGCAGTTTTAGGCCATCTATTTTGTGCCAATGCAAACTATTTTGAAATAACAACATATCACAGAACATATTGATAGTTTAATCATCATTTAGATAATGTTTTATTAGTTTTCAAATACCTACAAGATTACAAATATTATTTATTATAAAAAACTCTTTTTAATTACTTGTTCATTTTTATTAGTACTTACATTATTGACGTTTTTAATGGAATAGAATACTTTTACTAATATATAAAAGAATTAAAAGATAAATTGGTTTAACTTACCGGTTTGTGAATTGCTACGATGCGTCGATTTGGATATATTTTTAATTTAATGTAATTACTTAAACAATATTATTTTAACTTAAAATAATTGCATTGATATTGTGACTAAATAAGTTATCCCTAACCTAAGACAATAACTAAAGAAAATATCACATTTTATAAACTAAACAATAACTATTTAATGATTAGACTATTAGTCCCGTTACTATTTCAAACAGGAAGGAAAATAAATAAAGGACGATGAAGGCCAAAGTGGCTTCAGCGATGGTATACATTTTTAAGATTCTTTGTTCAAAAGACTTAAAATGTTGTAAATCGCGTAACGCGGGAAAGTCGCGGGACGTATGTACGATCGATTGGAAGGTGAAGTGTTGTATGCTCTCAATCAAAACATCGCTGCGCTGCGCTATACACAAAACCTTGACTGTATTGCACGATTCAGAATAGACGTAACCAAATGTGTAAACAAATAACGTAATACAAGTGGTTTTACAATTTACACGGGTTATACCTAACATACGTACGCAGTCAGAGTACACACCCACCCACAAATGATAAAAATCTCGTCTTCAACAATGTATAGCTATGACGTACGTTGTGCAATTTTACTGAGTTGTTTTGTGGTAATACACTTACAGTACACACCTCTTCTAGTATTTTCTGTAATAAAGACTAATATCGTACAAAACAAATAAGGTACGTGAGCCGCATCTAGGTTAAAATAGACATTAATGCTCCGAATAGGCTTAGACATCTGTATATCTAATCCTTGTTTTCCAATTACAGCATTAAAGCGCATAATGTGAATATAATTTCATTTTAGAATTCGAATCTAAGTATGTATATTCTATCTAATTTTTTTTCAACACTAAACTTAGCCCACTCTGCTGGTGCATTTGAAAACTAATTCACGTTCCAATTAACCGCTTAATTCGGCATTGTGCGACACTAAGTCATATCAGGCTCTGTAATTGGAAAACAAGGTAGATTTGCAAAAAGGTGTTTCAATTTGAGTTTTATCAACAACTTTTTATAAGACAATTTCGTTCATATTAACTTCAAACATGCTAAAATAAGTATTCCTATCCCATGTAGGCCATGTACCTAGTCAGGTCATAAATTCTGTCACATGTTTAATGTAAAATAATTGTAACAAGTTCATTAATTATGTAACCATTCATATACCAAAATGAACTTAACAAAACATAGATTCTTATGACATTAAAGTTTATTCAAAATGACCTCCGTGATTTTGAATACAAGCCTTCAATCTGCGCGGCCAATTGTCTATCGCAGCACGAACGAGGTCCATGTCAATATCGGCGGCTGCCTTAATCAAGGATGTCTTGAGTGACTCCAAATTGGGATGAGGCTTTGAGCACGCCTTTTCCTCCAAGTGTTGCCATATCTTGTAATCTAACGGATTCAAATCTGGACTGGAGGAGGGCCAGTCTTCGTGCCGGATGAAGTCGATTTCACGCGCCGCCAGCCAGTCTTGTGTGCTCTTCGCTCTATGAGCTGGCGCCGAATCTTGTTGGAATACCCAGTGCCTGTTATTGAACATGGTATGAGAAACAGGTTCCACAAGGTTCGTCAGGACTGTATTTTGATACACAACAGCATTCGTTTTTACACCTTTCTCACAAAAATGTACCTCTGTTAAGCCCCAATAAGAAACTCCCAACCATACCATGAGCGAGGATGGAAAATGACCTCGTTGGACACACGGAATACGGTTGCTCGCTTCTTCACTACTGTGTGCGTACACCTTATCATTTTTTTTGTTGTAGCTCTCTTCTACGGTAAATATTTTTTCATCCGAAAAAAGAATTTCCCGATATTTTTTTCCCGCGTACCGCTTCAACAAAGCGCGGCATCTCTTCAGTCTCAGGTCCATTAGACGAGTATTCAAACGATGTCCTGTTTTTCTTCGATATGCCCGAAGCCCTAAGTCTTCATTTAACACCCTTTTCACCGTGGTTCTGCTTAACCCCATCTGAAGGGCCAACAGTTTCTGCTTACGTTTGGGATTTCTTTGAATTCGTGCCTTCACAGCTTTTATCACTGCTGGAGTCCTAACAGACCGAGGGCGACCACTTCTTGACCTGTCATCTACACTAGAGTCTTCATTGTATCGTTTGATGGTACGATAAACGAATCTTTTGGTTATATTCAAATTTTTCAGTATGTTAAAAATTTGAATTGGCGCGTAACTGTAACGATGCAACGCAATAACTGCAACACGGTCTTCTTTAAGCGTCCACTCCATATTTAAAAATGAGTAAAATTCTAAAAGTTATACATTTTTATTTTCATGAACAATTCGAAATTCGAATTCAATAAACTTTTTTGTGGCCAGCATTCTAAAAGAAAAGTTTTCACTGTGTGACAATACTTATGACCTGACTAGGTACATATAAGGTCGACATATACATATACATATGAAGCGCTACGGCTTACGCTCGTTGGAACGCCTGCGCTTGTGCTTGATTCCCTTCTTCAAGCTGTGCGTGTGTCTATTTAGGTATTCACAATAAAATCTTATGTATATCATCTAGCACCCATAAGTTATGGACCATCACAAGCGCTCTACTGTTTACTTTGGGACGAGATGGCGTTGTGTAAATTGTTCCATTTTTTTCTACTACACTGCTTTCTGAAGTTTGAGGATTTGCATTTAGTCTCGAACCCTATTAACCGTGCAGGGGCGGAGAAAGAACACTAACCTCTGCGGCCGGGGTCGGCCTGTCGTAAAAGGTGACAAACAACCCACCCGACTAGCTACATGGTAGGGCCTACAGTCCGTTTGGATGGCGACCACCTTTGGTCTTAAGTATGCCGCCTTAATAACCTTGTGTTGTGTTCCGGCATTAGTGACCCAAGTTCCTGTACCCTTATGGGACAGCAGCGTGTTCGCGATGCCATAGGTGACGGTAACTGCTAAATTCTAAGCGGGCCGTCAGCCTGTTGTCCTACAGCAATAAAAAACCCTTTCTATATTATTAAAAGGTATCTTTATGTAAAAATGCCAAAGAATCTACGATTTTTTAAATTGTATTAATTAGTTCACAAGGACCTTCGTATAACACTTCTAAGGCCAATAGTGGCATAATGTTTTAACACAACTTCCGACAGCGAAAGTTAATTAGTATGCAACTAGCCCAAAAATTAAATACATTTTAATTGACTTGCCAAACTAATTCTTATTCTTTTTTTTTTCCCCATCTCCTTCAACGCAGATAAATACAAAACAATGCTGATTTTCGTATTTATTGTAGTTACTTTTATGAAAGAAATGCGTTCCTGTATGACCAGAATTGTAATGAATGGAATTTTTATATTAAAATCTTGTTTACACAAAACATGTTTACCCTACCTTGTTTACCCAATTTATGTATGTCAGTCATACTTCGTTCAAATGTTGACCCTTAAAATGTCGTAGTAAAATAATTGGACAATGAATAAATCAGGCCTGTTTTAGTTCATAAAAATAAATACGTATTCATAATATGCAGTGAAAAGAAACAAATAGTTACGATAAGTAGGTACGTTTTAATTGTATATAATAATTTAATTCTTAACGACATTCCAAGAAAGTAGTAGAAAGTAAGGCAATAATTGCATAAAGGTAAAAAGTTGTCTAAATTCTTGTTTCTCTATGGTCATGAATATACGACATTATTATTTGGGTACATTAACCTACAATTTGTATTTTATTAATAAATATATCCATATTTTCATCGTGGACACATATAAAGGACACGGAGACAAATTAAAAAAATAGTTATGTCTATATTAGATTTTCACAGAGGCGACTGCCATGTGACCCAAACTTTGAAAAATACCCAACCTTTTGCTAGTCATATGAGAAAAGGAGATTTAATATCGATTTTCCCGTGTTGTCGTATTAGATCAAAGAATACAGAAGCCCACGTCACGACATAAATTACATAAATTTACAATATAAAAAGGATTTAATCAAAAATTTTAAGCATAAACTTACCTATTTAAATAAATTAATAATTAATCTTTGCATGTACGTGTAGTTTGAACAATAGGAATACATTAAGTTGTACCTCGTTAATAAATTATAATAGTTTGATTGATATACAGAGGTGTTTATATTTCTAAGTTTTTTTTTTTTTTTAAATAATACAATATAAAAGCTATTTTGTTTAAATTGCTTTTACTGTTAGGTATAAATTACTATTTTTACTGAAATATATTTTTGCAATGCATAGAATACATTATTAAGTTTATAACAATTAATTGAACTTAGCCATAAAAATATGCACGATGGCTAAGAGCGGAACTTGCACTTTACCTTAAATGTTTAGCCGGGTATTCCATGTGTTTAAGAAAAGTGGTTGCTAGATGGCAGATCTCCCAGTCAGTCTGGATGGCAACCTTGCTAAGTCTCTAAACATGCAACCAATAGAACCTTGTGTTGTATTCCGGTTTAACATAAAGATGCGAGACCTGGTCACTAACCGCTCAACATAGGAATAAGCTTGCTAAAGAGCAAAGGAAAGGAGGAGTATGCATGGATTAAGATTAAAGGACAAAATCTGAAATACTGATATTATATCAAAGACGAAGGTCACAGATATAACCAACGAATTCACCAACAGAAGTGGAGGTGGACAGGCTACGCGACAGAGTAGATAAATGGAGTAAACGAGTGACTCACTTGTACCCCAGAGACGGAAAATTGGAAAAGAAGTCGCCAAGCAAGACGTTGGGAAGATGATATTAAATATACTCTAGAATTGATTTTGACAGGTATTTCACTGGCAGATAGCTGATGTAACATGGAGTAACTTAGTATTTATATTTTAGGGTTTATAGGGTTTGTAATTCAAAATAAACCATAAGATATATCCAAAAAATGCTGCCCAAAGACACTATTTCATGCGGACAGAGTCGCGGGCACAGCTAGTACAGAATAAAGGCTTTTTATTACTATTATTATTATTTTTTATATGTTCCGGCATTCGTGACCCAGGTTCCAGTCAGGGGTTAGTATTCTTTTTCCGCCCCTACACGGATAAAAAATTGTCAAAAATGTCGTGATTTTTATTAGCTTGTTTTTACGATAATAAAAATTGTAAATTGAGTAAGATGGAATTGATAAGTTGAAAATATACGTTATTTGACGTTTCTTTATTTTCAGGTAGGTTTATATATATGATATGAGAATTTAAGTTTTAAATAAACAATTGTGTTGCTCTGAAAATAAAGATTTATTTCATAATTTACTGCATATTGAATTTATATATACCTACTTATTCAAATATTTTGTTATATATCGCTGCGATAATATAGGCTATTAAGCTGTTTTGCTTATCTATAATCGCTTCGCAATAATACAAACTACAAAGTTGCATAACAACATATTAAGCCTATATCATAATGTTATCAAGATAAATCGCAGTGGGTTTTTTATACTTAAATACATAATGAAAAGGTGACGTATATAATCATTGTGGATCCGGGTAGTTTAATATAATATACCTATTATATTTTAATCCGTGCAGGGGCGGAGAAAGAATACTACTAACCTCTGCGGTCGGAGTCGGCCTGTCGTAAAAACCAACAAAGCAACCCACCTTAGCTACGTGGTAAGGCCTCAAGCCCGTCTGGATGGCGACCACCTTTGGTCTTAAGTGTGCCGCCATAATAACCTTGTGTTGTGTTCCGGCATTAGTGACCCAAGTTCCTGAACTCTTATGGGACGGCAGCGTGTTCGCGATGCCACTGGCGTTGCAAACACCCATAGGCGACGGTAACGGCTAAATTCTAAGCGGGCTTTCGCCTGTCTGCTGTCTTACAGCAATAACAAAAAATATATATATATATGTGTATATATATACTTAGTCAGGTCATAAGTATTGTCACACAGTAAAAACTTTTCTTTTAGAATGCTGGCCACAAAAAAGTTTATTGAATTCGAATCTCGAATTGTTCATGAAAATAAAAATGTATACTTTTAGAATTTTACTCATTTTTTAAATATGGAGTGGACGCTTAAAGAAGACCGTGTTGCAGTTATTGCGTTGCATCGTTGCGGTTACGCGCCAATTCAAATTTTTAACATACTGAAAAATTTGAATATAACCAAAAGATTCATTTATCGTACCATCAAACGATACAATGAAGACTCTAGTGTAGATGACAGGTCAAGAAGTGGTCGCCCTCGGTCTGTTAGGACTCCAGCAGGGATAAAAGCTGTGAAGGCACGAATTCAAAGAAATCCCAAACGTAAGCAGAAACTGTTGGCCCTTCAGATGGGGTTAAGCAGAACCACGGTGAAAAGGGTGTTAAATGAAGACTTAGGGCTTCGGGCATATCGAAGAAAAACAGGACATCGTTTGAATGCTCGTCTAATGGACCTGAGACTGAAGAGATGCCGCGCTTTGTTGAAGCGGTACGCGGGAAAAAAATATCGGGAAATTCTTTTTTCGGATGAAAAAATGTTTACCGTAGAAGAGAGCTATAACAAACAAAATGATAAGGTGTACGCACACAGTAGTGAAGAAGCGAGCAACCGTATTCCGCGTGTCCAACGAGGTCATTTTCCATCCTCGCTCATGGTATGGTTGGGAGTTTCTTATTGGGGCTTAACAGAGGTACATTTTTGTGAGAAAGGTGTAAAAACGAATGCTGTTGTGTATCAAAATACAGTCCTGACGAACCTTGTGGAACCTGTTTCTCATACCATGTTCAATAACAGGCACTGGGTATTCCAACAAGATTCGGCGCCAGCTCATAGAGCGAAGAGCACACAAGACTGGCTGGCGGCGCGTGAAATCGACTTCATCCGGCACGAAGACTGGCCCTCCTCCAGTCCAGATTTGAATCCGTTAGATTACAAGATATGGCAACACTTGGAGGAAAAGGCGTGTTCAAAGCCTCATCCCAATTTGGAGTCACTCAAGACATCCTTGATTAAGGCAGCCGCCGATATTGACATGGACCTCGTTCGTGCTGCGATAGAGGACTGGCCGCGCAGATTGAAGGCTTGTATTCAAAATCACGGAGGTCATTTTGAATAAACTTTAATGTCATAAGAATCTATGTTTTGTTAAGTTCATTTTGGTATATAAATGGTTACATAATGAATAAACTTGTTACAATTATTTTACATTAAACATGTGACAGAATTTATGACCTGACTAGGTATATATATATATATATATATATATATATATATATATATATATATATATATATATATATATATATATATATATATATATATATTGCATCAAAGTAATAGACGACTTTGAAATAAATATTTTAACCAAGTACACAAACTTTCTATACAGATTTAAATTGAAACCTCTAGATTGGTTCGTGAACTTTAAAACAGCGTAGGGTCATATCCTTAAGTTTAAGTTTGTGTACTGGAAAGGACCTTAAAAC
Organism: Malacosoma neustria; assembly: GCA_963693495.1. Lineage (NCBI taxonomy): Eukaryota > Metazoa > Arthropoda > Insecta > Lepidoptera > Lasiocampidae > Malacosoma > Malacosoma neustria. The sequence continues at coordinate 8,256,387 of OY856389.1, forward strand.
TTTTTTGAAGAAAAAAAAGAAATTTAAGGAAAATTGGTTTAATTAAAAAATTGGTTTTAACAATAGACACAAACTTTATGCAAGGGGTTATTTATGTTTTAATAAGGTGTATTACCTCCACGTGCCCTTATTACGGATTCTAATCGGTTCCGCATGGATTTTATTAGGGTTATTAAAAGATCTTGCGGAATATTGTCCCATTCATCTGAAAGTGTTGTTCTTAGTGCTGCCACTGTCGTGGGCAAAGGGTTTCTCGCATATACAGCTCTTTTTAAATTGTCCCAAACATGCTCAATGGGATTAAGATCCGGACTGCGTGCTGGCCAATTCATTGTACGTATCCCAACCTCTTCGCAATATTGTCGAACTTGTGCAGCAGCGTGCAGCCGGGCATTATCCTGCATTAAAGTAAAATTTTCGCCTATGAATCCTATGTAAGGCACCACGTGATCTTCTAAGATCTCTGTTATGTAGCGATGTGTAGTCAAACCCCCTCTATTACCGTTTTGACGGACCATGTCTATGAACACAAGTTCTGTTCGCCCGTTCATCGATATGCCACCCCAGACCATATATGAACCGCCTCCAAAAGAACACGCTCCTCAATGCAACTTTGAGCATATCGTTGCCCACGTCGACGATAGACTCTTCTGCGACCATCTGCACCATATAAAAATGTCCTACACTCGTCCGTGAACAATACGGAGGCCCATTGCTCTTCTGTCTAATTCAGGTGATCACACGCAAATCTTAAGCGAGCTTGTCTGTGAGCTACAGACAACTTTGGACCATTTGCTGGTCTAAAAGGGGTGGTATCCGCTTCCTTTAACCTTCTTCTTATTGTTCGTGAACTCACGTTTACTCCACGCACTTCATTAAGCTCTGTTTTGATGTTAACTGGCGTGAGGAAACGATTTCGCAGGGAAATTGTAACAATAAATCGGTCATTACGACCGGTGGTTGCTCGAGTCCTGCCTGTACCACGTCTCCTTCTGTAAGAACCTGTCTCCACAAACCTTCTGTATATTCTAGATACCGTAGACTGGTTTAAATTTAAATTTCTATCAATCGTTCGTTGATCCAAGCCCTCCCGCACCAATGCTACAATTTAAGCCGCTTGTTCGGACGAAGTATCCATATTAAGGTTCAAAAACTCTCGATGAGTAAAAAAAGTAAAAAACTAACCCAACAATTCTGCTGGTAACAATAATTCAATTGACAAGAGAATAAAAAATCAATGAGAATCAATTTAAAACTTTGCTCTATCTATCACGCAAATCTGATACTACGAGTAAATTTTCTTTTCCCGGCTATATTCATTTGTTTTACTGCAGTTCTATTTTTAAATTTTCCTTTTTTTGAGATTAAGAGCCAGTCTCTCCATATTTATATAATTTAATCTAAAACGTTTGCACACTTATTAAAAAAATCATTTCAAAGTAATCCTGAACTTTGATGCAGTTTATGAGTCCGTCCGTTATATATATATAATAAGCAAATAAAGCAATTTTCTTTACAAAATTATAAATTTAATAAAACTAAACTTAAATTACAATTACAATTATTGATTTATGTCCTTTTACACCATTAACACCATAAAAATTATGAATTTATACGATACGTAAGTGATGCGCCCGTCCGCGGAGCTGTCCCAAGCAAAAAAGAAAGTTGAACGATGCTGTGTTCGATATATTAGTTGATTTTGACAGTTGTTGACAGTTTTAACCAACTTCATATGGATGGTATTTCCTTATTATTATATATATATATATATATATATATATATATATATATATATATATATATATATATATATATATATATATATATATAATATTATTTATTTGTTTCAGTCTGGATGGTCCGAATAAATCAAACAAATTTGTTTCTGTAAAAATAACAGAAACGACAATTAAAGTTGATTACTCGTCTCTCATAACTCTTGCTTTTCTATCTATTAATTAAATTATTTAAATCAAATCTGTAACGTAATAACGTAAATATTGTTTACTTTTTTGTAGGCAAATGTCATGTGTCACACTTCTATGACACATGACATTAAGCGCGTTAAATCAAAAGGGATTATGTCCTGGTTACACAACCTAACCATAATACAATAACATTAAAGAGATGATATTCTCTTTACATCTCCCCTCCACGATATGAAAATTGCATAATTTTTCAATCAGCTTCAACTTCAAACATTGGAATTAGTTTTGTCACGTGGAATAGACTCGTGTCTTGATTTCTTTTTCCAGTTTTTATTTTATAAATTGAGTTTGAAATTTTTTCTTCTATTATATATGGGCCGATTCTTAGTTCTTCTAGCTTTTTCCTATTGAGTTTGTTTCCATTCTCTATGAATACCATATCTCCTTCGTTGAATTCATGGTGTCTTCTGTTTCTATTAAATAAACTTTCGTTATACTTATGTGATCTCTGTGTTCTTTCTAATGCTAATTTCTTATCTCTTATCCAGTCTTCTCCGTTTTTCTTTCTTTTTAACTCTTCTGGTATGTTACTGGTGTCTGTGCCATATAATAGATACTCTGGTGTAAATCCCGTTATTGTATGTTCTAGTATATTATACTTATTCACACATTCTCTCGCTATCGATGTCCATGCTCTATTCTTTTTCTCTTCGTTTATTTTACATCTTATTTTATTTACTAATGTCTGATTCAGTCTTTCATTCAGACCATTAGAAAATGGTGCATTTATTGCAGTAAAAATTAATTGCACTCCTTTATTTTTTAAATAATCTTTAAATTCTTTCGAATTTATTCCAGGATATTGGTCCGTTAAGATTGTTCCGATGTTTTCTATGTCTAACACAGTTTGAATTAGTTTTATAAAATCAGCAGCGTTTTGAGTTCTTGATGTTGAAATGAACGCATATCTCGTGAAATGATCAACAAGTAAATGAATATATTTTTTTGTTGATCTAGTGCTTCCAAATCCTCCAATTGTATCTATGGACATAATTTCGAAAGCTTTGGTCGCTGGTCCTAATTGTGACATTGAGCCGAATTTATGTTGCCCTCTTGACCTATTCTTAATACATATATAACATTCTTTACAAATTTTTTTTATATTCTTCACTAAATTTTTAGCAGTATAATATGGACATATTTTCATTTGTGTTTGTGTTATTCCTGTGTGACACCATTCCTTGTGTATTTTATTAATTAAATCAATACTGAATTTTTCTGATAATATGATTTTCTCTCTTTTCTTCACTTTTTTATAATATATTCCGTTTTTCTCTATTAATTTTTCTTTTTTATTCTGTAATAGTATATTATTCATCTGATCTAATTTTATTTCATCTATTTCAATAAAATTTACCGTTTTTAATAAATCCTCTTCTTCTGTATTTGATTCTAGAACAGGGTTTCTACTCAAGCAGTCCGCTTCTTTATTATCTTTACCTGGGACGTATATAATTTTAAAATCGTATTGAGATAGATAGTGACTTAGATCGCCCAATTCTTCGTCTGTTCGTGCTTTTATATTCATATTTTCCAGTGGTTTGTGGTCAGAGTATATTTCGAAGTATCTCCCTATCAGCCAGTGTTGCCAGTACTTTATTGCCTCTTTTATAGCTAAGCATTCAAGATAAATAGCTTTTTTTCTTTTTTGCGTTTCATTAAGTTTCTTTGAGAAGTAGGCCACAGGTTTTTCTTTTCCATCCTCTTGTGTTTGTTTTAGTATTGCGCCTATACCTTCAAGTGATGCATCTGTATATATCTTGATTGGAAGGTCTTTGTCGAATATCTCCAACACTGGTTGGGAACATAGCATTTCTTTTATCTTTCTGAAAGATTTTTCACAATCCTCTGTCCATATAAATTTTACATTTTTTTTTAATAGTTGATGTAATGGATCTAGTAATATTGAGCTCTTTTCTATATATTCATGGTAAAAATTTATTTTCCCCAGAAATTGTCTAATTTGCTTTTGTGTAGTAGGAATTGGGAAATTTTTTATTGACGTTATGTTGTCTTTCAACGGTTTAACCGTATTTTCTCCTATTACATGTCCTAAATATCTAACCGAACTAGCAGCGAATGTACACTTTTTAAATTTTAACCTGAGTCCTTCTTTTTTTATTGCATTTAATAATTTTTCAATATGATTTAGATGTTCTTCAAACGTCGGTGAGTGTATTAAGATATCGTCTATATAGTTCACTGAAAATTCAGTTAGTCCATATTTTCTTAATATGCTACTCAGAATTCGTTGAAATATAGCTGGAGACGTTTTTAAGCCAAACGGTAGACATGTCCATTGATAGTGACCATCTTGTGTTACAAATCCCGTCTTCCTCCTATCCTCAATTCTTAGTGGTATTGACCAAAAAGCTGAGTTAATGTCCAGTGTCGTAAAGTATTTACAATTTCTGGCTCTTATTATTATATCATCTATTAAAGGGAATGGTTGTGCCTGAGGGACAATGTTTTTATTTAAATCTCTAAAGTCTATGCACAGACGTGTCTTTCCTTCATTTTTCTTATATGCTAGTGTGACGGGTGCAGCAAAAGGACTATAAGATTCTTCGATTAAATTCTTCTCTAGTAAGTTGGCTATTTGTTTGTCTATTTCTTTTTTGTCTTTTATATTACATCTATAGGGTCTTTTACTGCAGTATTTCTCCACTATTAAGTCAATTCTAGCTTCATATTCGTTAACAGTCCCAATATCATACTTGTCTTTCGCAAACACTGATTTGTTTTTATCTATCAATTTTTCTATCTTCATTTTTTTATCTTTATCTAAATGTTCTATATTTGTTTGAAATTCTTCTGTTTCCACGTGTTCATTAAAATTAATTGAACAATTTGTAACTTCACTTAATGTTATCTCTGGTTTTTCTAACTTTTTCTCTATTTTCTGTGAGATTTCTAAATTTTCATTCAACCTCAACTTAAACATAGGAATTAAGTCTAATCCTATTATAAAATCTTCAAAATCCTCTCTTTCAACTACATATATATCTACTATTTTTTCTATATCAAATATTTTTATTCTTATTCTTACCAATCCATTTGTCTGATTCACACCATTGACAGACCTCAAGAATATCTTGTTTAAATCTTCTCTATTCTCTTTTATTTTTATCCATTTCGAGTTTATCAAGGATACTTGAGAACCTGGATCATATGTTCCCATTATCTCTATCTGATTCTCAACTAGTAGCTTAAGTCTGATCAATGGTGTGACTATTAGTTTTTTTTTCTCTGTATTTAAATTTACTTCTATTACTGAATTGCTTCCTATAGCTTTAGGTTTCTCTTTTTTCTCTAGTTTAAACCAGCATTTTTCTTCTGGATGATATCTTATACCTTTACCCATGTTTTCACATGTCATACATGGTTTCTTTTCTTCATTTCTGAATTTATGTTCTAGTTTACCTTCTTTTTTACATGTTTTCTTTTTATTTATTATCCCTTCAAGCTTCTGTAATTCATTTATTAAATCTTTTGTATTTTCTATTTCATCTCTGGCGATCTTCTCTCTAATAAATTCTGGCAACCCAAATGCAATTCTATCTATCATTGTATCAGCGTCCATGTCCTTATTTATTTCTAATAATAATCGTTCTTTCTTTATTGCATATTGTACTATTGAACCTTCTTTGTATTTAAAATAATGAGCATATGTCCTGCTACTCCATCCCTTACCTGAAAAGGTTTCTATTAATATCTGTTTCCACGTATTCCAATTGTTTTCATGTTCTCCTTTTATTACAGTAGAAGTATACCAATCTTGGCAAGTTGCATCTAAAAATATTCTCAATAATTCTATTTTAGTTTTATCTTTTTCTATTTTAAATCTTCCACACTCTTTTTCGAATATATGTAACCATTGTCTAACATTAGATGTTTTATAATTAAATTTTTCTAATACAAATTTATCTACAATATGTTTTAAGTTTTTTTCTTCTTCGTGTTTTTCTGATTTTTCAATTAATTTTTCTAATATTTTTTCCAAGCTCGAGTTTTCTTTAATATTCTCTTGAAGTGTTTGTTTTAAATATTTCCCTCCAAACTGGATATTTCCTTCATCATCTAAATATATCTTTTCTAATTCTTTTGAAATTTTTATCCATATTTTTAACTCATCATGCCTTTTTCCTAATGAATTTTTTACCTTTTTGAAAGTCTCCGTCTTTGTCAACTCTTCATGATAATCTGCATACATGAGGTCATCTGGTATAACATATTTTTCCCCTTGTTCTGTGACAATTGAGGTTACAGCTACTACTGTAGTTTTACAGTCCTTTGGAGAAGCCACAGCTCTGAACTCGAATTGCAATTTCATTTTGTGACGAAAATTGTCGTTTTATAATATTATTTATTTGTTTCAGTCTGGATGGTCCGAATAAATCAAACAAATTTGTTTCTGTAAAAATAACAGAAACGACAATTAAAGTTGATTACTCGTCTCTCATAACTCTTGCTTTTCTATCTATTAATTAAATTATTTAAATCAAATCTGTAACGTAATAACGTAAATATTGTTTACTTTTTTGTAGGCAAATGTCATGTGTCACACTTCTATGACACATGACATTAAGCGCGTTAAATCAAAAGGGATTATGTCCTGGTTACACAACCTAACCATAATACAATAACATTAAAGAGATGATATTCTCTTTACATATATATATATATATATATATATATATATATATATATATATATATATATATGATCTGTTTTACCGTCGCACATACTTGTATATTTTGTTTTATTTATGTATATCCTCATTTAGATTTTGTCTATAGGATAGAATAAGTCAGACTAGACGGCAAGTTAGAACTACACAAATCGGCTGTTTTGTCTTTTCCTTTATTTAAACCATGTCAAAGTCCATGTTTTTGAGTAGAACATTATTCATTATAAGGCTTTTTTTGCGTGCCGTAAAGAGTAACTATCTAAAGGTTATGTTATTCTGAAATCATCCAATCAGTCTAAGTAATGATTTCCTGTGAAGTCGTTAAAGTAAATTTTAAAGTAAATTTCGCTTAAGTCTGGTGATATAACGGCCAAAGGTGAATTGTTATACATAAAAAATGTGACTTAACGATCATTGGAAAATGCATACTCATGATTTTGCACTGGAGTGCGTCATGGTAATTATAATGATTATAAGGCATTTTTGAAGATCAAATCTAATCTTGAAGACATCTAAATAAACTTGGTTTTGTTTTTCACTGCAACGTTCGCGTGATTACCTGGAGATATAAAGGGTCTCACCAAATCCTTCGGTTACAAGTCATCCTCACCACCTGGTTAACATTGCTAAACTAATGAGCCTCTAACACTAGGTTTTCCTTCTGAGGTTGAGGCAGCTGCCCTAGGAAACATCAAACTTACCAGGTGAAGTTAGTGATGCGTAGAGGGTGTCCCCTCTCTGTACTTCTTGCTCGGTCGGAAAAGTGTCGCCTGATAGAGCAATGAGCAAAAGTTGATCTTACGATCACAAAGGCTCAAGGTGACGATCGGGGTCTTTAGTGGGTATCCTGGTTACTCTTTGCTAGCCACATCAGCGGTGGCAGTAGCAGCATGGAGAATCTCACATGCCCGTGTCGGCTGGCCCCTGGAGTACCAAAAAAAGTTATAACCATATTTAGCAAAATCTATTTATATATAAATCTATTACGTGCACTTATATCTATCACCCAGCAACAGTACTCAACTGCACCCGGATCACCACAGTGATAGCTTGGAGTACCAAAACAGAGAGCGGGAATTTGTAGTATCGATTTAGACATCCTAAAATCTTATTTGATGATGATGAAAACTTTCATACAGAAATAGGTTACAATTAATCGCAGCTTTGAATAAAAATTTCGTAAAAAAATGTACATTGTACACACATCAACTAAATAAAAAATGGATGGTTTATTTACGTTAGGGCAGCGAGTTCAAATAAGGTTGTTCAAAGTCCAAGTCTGATTTACTGCGTCACAAATACGGACTGGACTTACAACATCTTAAACGAGTACAAAATATTTTGTTCCGCTTTTTATAAAATCATATAGGCAAATTTTCGCCAGATTACAAACATTTTTATTAAAAAAATATGTCATTCAATTTTAATATTTGCACATAATTTTCGCCCTCGAAAATAATTGAAATGTGAGTGGATAGATACAGGAGTAGAGGTAGACTAAAATAAAGATGGAAGGATTGCGTTAAAGATGATATGGCGAAAAAGGGTGTGAATGGTATGGTGTGAATGATACCCCTTATGGGACAAGCAGCGTGTTCGCGATGTCACTGGCGTTGCAAACACCCATAGGCGACGGTAACTGCTAAATTCTAAGCGGGCCGTCAGCCTGTCTGCTGTCCTACAGCATTAAAAAAAAAAGAATGTTGAGATGACGGCTAACAGAGGAGAGTGGAAGGAGAGAACATGTAGTGCCGACCCCATATAATGTCCACATTTCTAAGGTCTTAATTGCTCAAAAACAATGTATACGTGCCTACAACGAGCTGAGGACCGTTATTTAAGAATTTAAACTGCTTACACTAACGAGTCTATATGTTTATGAAACTTGTTTATTTGTTAGGAATAATCAAAGATTGTTCACAAAGGCAAAATATATTAGCTCTATTAATTCCAGTAATCCAAATCGTCTTGTAATGCCTAACAGCAGAACAGTGATGTGTCAAAGAAGCTCTTATTCAATGTGTGTCAAAATCTATAACCACTTACTAGAAGCAATAATTAAATTACCGTCTTAGTACAAATAAATATAAAAATAAAGTGTAAAGGTGGTTGGCTTAAAAAGCCTTTAACACTATTAATGAATATTTTAAATCGCAGTTCACTGGAATATGACATTAATAATTTTAATTCATTAGACATGTTAAATTTAATAAAGAATATTTATAACAATGAAATGATAAAAATAGTGGAATGTGTAATATAATTGTATGACATTATTATAATTGAATTTAAAACAGAATTGACATACTTCATACTCTTAGAAAGAGTTAAAGCATTAGTCATCATCTACCACTCTATTGAAGAGGTACGGTGGATTATTCTTCATGTTGGTTCAAACACTTCATAATTAAGATTAGCAAGTAAACTCTTACATCACACATTTTTAATATACTTTGACAAATCACTCAGCGTCATTTATGTGTTGCACCACATTCCTGTCCTTAGCTCCAACCAATGACGCGTAATTCGTGTTATCGAAGATCTCGTATTCGCAAACGGTTTAGACACGCTTGGCCCTAAAAGAGACTGCGTCTCTGCGTATTCTACCCTCTTTATAATAGGGAATGTTCTGAGGAATTCTTTAGAATTTAGAATAGTGCCTTCGTCGTTTTTCTATGACCTCATTGTTCGCCATCGGCTAGGTATTCATCTCCATTTACTGAAGCCTCTTCTCTTTATAAAAAACGATTCTCAAGAACGTTCTATGTGTTAAAGTGCGTAGGCACTTTCCGGATTTGGAATGAGTTGGAGCCTGAGGATTTCTCATCGCAGTACGATACAGACTCTTTAAAGAAATGCGTTGTAAAATTTCTTCGAAGCCGGTAGCTTGTTGGCAATACCTCGAGTGTTTCGGACCTCCATAGACAAAGGTAAATATCTGCCTGCTGAACTCCAACTATAAAAAGTTCTAGCCCCATAGTAATCCGCAGAGTACTTGTGTTATGGTCGAGGCTGGGTCACTGGTATACCCACTGACATGCGTTCTCTTATTAGCGCATTTCACGCGAGCTCCAAACATAATAAAAGCCTAGAAACAATATTCTATTGTTTGTTTTTGTAATTAAGATAAACAATACATTAATTCAATGCCTTGTAAATTTAGAACGGAAAATACGATTTCAAGATCCTTGACTAAAATATTTAAAACATTGCTTAGATTGTATGTACAATATTTTTAATAAAAAGATAGTTCCCAGCATTAGATGAAAACCTTTTATTACTATTATTCAATAGTGAATTTGAGCAACAAAGTGCAAAATTTGGTTGCATCATATTAGCCAACAGGATACTGATGACATGGACATTTGTCATATCATCTCATGTCGTTTTCTAAAGTCTATAAGTAATCCTAATCTATCATTATATGACTCTCTTCATCTTTTATCGGAAGGTTGCTGGTGATATACTGATCGGAAATCTCTAGCGTACGGTAGAGATGACATCTTATACGACTATGAAGCGAAGCCAGTGCTAGAACGACACAGGCAGGAACTGCGTGTCAAGGAGATGAATATGCTGCTATGGAAGCGTGGAGTAACGCGAAGTGAACAAGTTTGTAACTCCCGCATTCGTGGCAACCTTCATGTCCGTAACATTGCGCATAAATTGCACTTCGCCGGTATGGCCACGTTTTGCGCCGAACGTCTTCATATATCTAACCTGACTGGTAAAAAAATGCTGGCTTAATATTGTTAAGTGTGATATAGATGCTAAGGAACCCACTGTCAGGGATCCCAAAGCCCGAGCGAAGTGGAGAAGTAAAAATCGAAAAGCGGACCCCAGCACCAATGCGGTAGTTTAGGTTGCAAATGGGATTTAACGCTAAAATGGTGATACAGTTATGAGAGTTTCGTCATTGGTATCCGACACTGAAATTTATTTTATATAATATTTTTGGATCCAGTTATCCTACGCGGACGGCAGCGTATTTGTTGCCCCTAGCGTCGCAAACATTTTAAAGTGACGGTAACTGGTTACTATTAAATGGGCCTTCAGCCTATCTGCTGTTTCACAGTAATAATAAAATTCTGAAATTGTGGCAGCATTATTTAATATATTATTATTGTGGTACAAGCCGGAACAACGCAAATGGACTTAGATTAGTTCCGATGGTGCCACCAAAAATGAGATTGACTTCATTATTTCGACCAAAAGACGGATATTCAATGATGTCTCTGTGATAAATTCGGTGAAAACTGGGAGTGATCACCGCATAGTAAGAGACACATTGAATATCAATCCAAAATTGGAGAGGTCTCGACTGGTGAAGTCTACGCTCCGACCTGCACCCATCCAGATCCAAAACCCGGTAAACTTTCAACTCGAATTGCAAAACCGCTTTGAATGCCTCGGTGACTGCGTTGACGTGGACTAATAATAATAACAGGTTCGTGAAAGCTGTTCAAACGGGTGTGTCTGAGTTCTTCAAGGCCAGCCGTTCAAAAAGAACCGGAAAAATCTCAGATTCTACTCTCATCCATTAGGATGTGAGACGTCAAATGACCCGCAGTCCCCGGACGATGCTTTCCAGTATAGGCAGCTAAGACAGATCTCCAAGTCTTTGACTCGCGATATCTGCGGCCATAACACAGACGTCAGAAGTAAAGGCGTCTATAGAGCGTAACAAGGGCTCTAAAGTATTCGCACGAGGCTTGTCTATTGGGCAGAGCCAACTGACGAAGCTGAAGACTGGTGACGGCAGGGTCGTTACGTCTAAACCCGAACTTTTGAGGAAAGTCGAAAAGTTATACGGACAGCTATACACGACCACACGGGCACCTGTTATCAACAAGGCTAAAGACCCAAGAGCCAAATTAACCCGACACTATACGGAAGATATCCCAGACGTCAATCTGTACGAGATTAGTATGGCCCTCAAACAGTTTAAAAACAACAAGGTGCCGGGTGATGATGGAATCACAGCTGAGCTTCTGAGAGCTGGTGGTACTCCTGTACTTAAAATCCTCCATAAGCTATTCAATTCCGTCATCCTTGAGGGCAAAACGCCGCAAGCATGGCACGGAAGTATAGTGGTGCTGTTCTTCAAAAAGGGCGACAAAACCCTTTTGAAGAACTTTAGACCGATATCACTTCTGAACCATGTTTACAAGCTATTTTCTAGGGTCATCACGAATCGTCTCGCGCGCAGGTTTGACGACTTCCAACCTCCCGATTGTTCGGGAGGCTGGAAGTCGAAGGTTTTTGACCAATGTGTGTTGCCAGTGATGACTTACGGAACGCAGACGTGGTCGCTAACTATGGGCCTTATGAGAAAGCTCATGGTCGCTCAGAGGACAATGGAGAGGGCTATGCTCGGAGTTTCCCTACGAGATCGAAACAGAAATGAGGAGATTTGCAGGAGAACCAAAGTCACCGACATAGCCCGGACGATTGCAAAACTGAAGTAGCAATGGGCTGGGCACATAGCGCAAAGGACAGATGAACGTTGGGGCAGAAAAGTCCTCGAATGGCGACCGCGTACTGGAAGACGCAATGTTGGTAGGCCCCCCACAAGATGGACCGATGATCTGGTCAAGATCGCCGAAATAGGTTGGATGAGGGCAGCTCAGGGCCGATCGTCATGGAGATCTTTGGGGGAGGCCTTTGTCCAGCAGTGGGCGTCTTCCGGCTGAAATGCTGATTATGATGATGAATAAATAGTGTCAATGGCAAAGTATAGACATAAAATAAACATATTGGTGACTTCACTCTGTGGCACCATCGGGAAACCAGTACTGGTTGTCTACAACCAGATAATCAGTTGACGCTATACAATAATGATTTAGGTCTATCATTTATTAATTTTATAATTAAGTTACATATTTATTTTTGTTGTGTATTATGTGATAGCTCTAAATATGTTTATTTATTTCTTCAGTATTGGAACTTTCTCGAATTTATCAATGTCCAACATGAGCCACGTGTGTTTTTATTCAGTTTAACGAATGCTTACTATTTTTTACCATGCCTATTCCACGAACTAAATTCCTATCCATCAATAATAAAAAAAAATAGTTTGTTATGAAAACACTTAAACTTTGAGAACATTCTAGTGTTTTCCAGAACGCAAAACTAGATGCGTAATATTAATGTGAACGACTGGACTTTGTACTCTGCGCAATGAAGACCTTTACGTTTGCCTTTCGCATCGACATGTCCATTAGAATACTACATTGATGCGGAGAATAAATACACGAATTTTCTATTTCTAATAAGGCGATAATACCTAAACTGGTTACTTTTAAATAAATAGAAACTGATTATTAATTACCAATTAAAAATTTTTAGTTACCAACCGGTATTCTAAGTTTAATATTTTTATCCGTGCAGGGGCGGAGAAAGAACACTAACCTCTGCGGCCGGGGTCGGCCTGTCGTAAAAGGCGACTAAACAACCCACCCTAGCTACGTGGTAGGGCTTCAAGCCCGTCTGGATGGCGACCACCTTTGGTCTTAAGTATGCCGCCATAATAACCTTCTGTTGTGTTCCGGCATTGGTGACCTAAGTTCCAGTATCTTTATGGGACAGCAGCGTGTTCGCGATGCTACTGGTGTTGCAAACATCCATAGGCGATGGTAACTGCTAAATTCCAAGAGGGCCGTCAGCCTGTCTGCTGTCCTACAGCAAAAAAAAAATAATAGACAATTGCGTATTATTTTGACAGCATCATTTTTATATGGACTGTACTTATCTACTGGCGCAGCCAGTTACTTTCATAATTTTTTGGGACCTTAATTTTTTCGGCCTTATAATTTTTTTATATACATTTAATTTTTCGCCATGCCGTATATTTTTTTCTCTTGGCTCTTTTCTAAGTTTTCTTGTATTTTATTATTTTCATATCTTTTCTTATCCCTCTAATCTTTTCATGAATTGTCTAACTTCATTTTTTACATTTTCCTTTTCTTATTTTTCATACGTGTAATTTTTATCTTATATTTACTTTACATTTCTCTTTTATTTATATTTTAGATTTTGTTATATTTATAGTTTTTATTTCTATCAATTTTAACATGATTATATTGATATAGCCCTTACTCTATGTTTTGGTATAATAAATTTTTAGATTTATACATTTTTGTATGTTTTGATTATTTTACAATGTTTTACCATATTTATTTATTTTTATATATAACATCTACTTAGTGTTGTGTCACTATCTAGTGTTGTTAACGGCTCTGACTATTTTGAGGCTACGTTCCAGATGCGGCCTGGAGTATAAATATATTCGTTGCTCTGTGATATTAAACTCGGAGACTAAAATAGAAGTCCCGGATTGGAATCCCACGATGGCATGCACCGCTTAGGCAGTTTTTCTCGTCTAATGTACATAATTGCCATGTATCGACGGTGAGGAAACCTGCATACCGCGATCACTGGTATTTGTAATCCGCCAAAACAAGCGTGGCGGGCATATTGCCCGTTCCCTCTAGGGAGAAGCCCGAGACCAGCAATGGGACCTTTATGGGCTTTGGAGAGAACAAAATGTTTATTATTAATATTCTGGAATACGCTCATGTGTATGTTTAAAGATTATGTTTCTTACAAACACAATTTCCTCCGTGCAGGGGTGAAGTAAGAATACCCCTGTGGCCAGGGTCGACCTATCGTAAAAGTAGACAGAACCACCCTAGCTACGTGGTAGGGTCTGCCTCAAGCCCGTCTGAATGGCAACCACCCTTGGTCTATAAGTGTGTCACTATAATAACTTTGAATGATGTTCCAGGCATTAGTGACCCAGATTCCTGTACTCCTCTGGAACAACAGCGTGTTTGCGGTGCCTCTAGCGTCACAAACTTCCATAGGCGACGGTAACTGCTTACTATTAAATGGACAGTTAGCTGGTCTGCTGGTTCTCAGCAATAAAAACAATGAATGAATGAAAACTCTTTATTGCATACAGATACTTAAACAATTTGCGTAGGTTAACACAAACCAAGATAAAGTATTCACAACAATTATACATTATATACATATAGCGAATAGGATGGAAATTGAACACATAGACAAAATTAAGGGCCTCTAACGTATCCACTCACCAGCATTATTTTTTTAATAATATAATATATTTTATAATCTCTCCACATCGCCTACGTGTATCTACCTGAAAATTGATAAACCTTAAGTGTTTTACATTGCTCAAGATTGATAATCGTAAGCCAAAAAAAACAAAGAAAGCAGATTTCTTTAGTCCGTGGTTGGAGTTAAAACACTAGAATTCGAAGACTGCGAACAATTTTATTCAGTATAAATTCAATTCATATTCAAATATTTGATACAATCACCTAATACGATAATGATATTCTAATATTATTTTCAAATATACACTTATAAATGTTAATTATTCATAAATATCAGCATAATCATTTTGTAGCTTATACAATACTATAACATGATATATTTTTGGATTGAGCATTAAATAAATGAATCCATATAAATCAGTATATCCGAAATATTGGCACGTGTAGTTATCCATTATAGGGCGTTGACCAGACGTAGATAAATGCCATCCCCACTTACCTATATCTAAGAAAATGCAGCTCAAGGCCGTTGGCAAATTATTGCGTAGCTAAATACAAGTTGCCGTAACCAGAAGTGATCACTTTTATTTCTGCTTTTCTTCATCTCAATCATGTATTCTTCTTCTTAGTCGATTCACTCTTTACAGAGCGGTCGTGATCAACTGGTAGTACTATTAGAGGCAGATATTGTTCGCTGTATGATTTTACGCCATTTCTCGCGATTCAGAGACATTCTCGTGCACTCATGCAAAGGCCCGCCCACAGCCGATTTGATCTGGTCGGTCCATCGCATGGGTGATCTTCCACGGGATCTGGTCCCCTCCACCTTGCCCTGGATCATGTATAGCTAGAAACTAATTATGTGTTCTTCGGAGTTGGGGACTAGACGACACTCTTCTTTGTAAAAACAAGATTGGCTCATCTATTACAGCTTTTTTCCTCATTCCGTCTTGGTAATGAAAGGAAAAGTTCTAGAGAAACACATTGGCAAAAAGGTGCACTGAAGATGTGGTGTGAACACTTAACCCTGGTTTAGCAATATAAATTATGATTTTAAGAACTACCAGATATTGGATAACGTGAAGAATAGCCCTTTAAGAATATACTACCTAGTCAGGTCATAAATTCTGTCACATGTTTAATGTAAAATAATTGTAACAAGTTTATTAATTATGTAACCATTCATATACCAAAATGAACTTAGCAAAACATAGATTCTTATGACATTAAAGTTTATTCAAAATGACCTCCGTGATTTTGAATACAAGCCTTCAATCTGCGCGGCCAGTTGTCTATCGCAGCACGAACGAGGTCCATGTCAATATCGGCGGCTGCCTTAATCAAGGATGTCTTGAGTGACTCCAAATCGGGATGAGGCTTTGAGCACGCCTTTTCCTCCAAGTGTTGCCATATCTTGTAATCTAACGGATTCAAATCTGGACTGGAGGAGGGCCAGTCTTCGTGCCGGATGAAGTCGATTTCACGCGCCGCCAGCCAGTCTTGTGTGCTCTTCGCTCTATGAGCTGGCGCCGAATCTTGTTGGAATACCCAGTGCCTGTTATTGAACATGGTATGAGAAACAGGTTCCACAAGGTTCGTCAGGACTGTATTTTGATACACAACAGCATTCGTTTTTACACCTTTCTCACAAAAATGTACCTCTGTTAAGCCCCAATAAGAAACTCCCAACCATACCATGAGCGAGGATGGAAAATGACCTCGTTGGACACGCGGAATACGGTTGCTCGCTTCTTCACTACTGTGTGCGTACACCTTATCATTTTGTTTGTTGTAGCTCTCTTCTACGGTAAACATTTTTTCATCCGAAAAAAGAATTTCCCGATATTTTTTTCCCGCGTACCGCTTCAACAAAGCGCGGCATCTCTTCAGTCTCAGGTCCATGAGACGAGCATTCAAACGATGTCCTGTTTTTCTTCGATATGCCCGAAGCCCTAAGTCTTCATTTAACACCCTTTTCACCGTGGTTCTGCTTAACCCCATCTGAAGGGCCAACAGTTTCTGCTTACGTTTGGGATTTCTTTGAATTCGTGCCTTCACAGCTTTTATCACTGCTGGAGTCTTAACAGACCGAGGGCGACCACTTCTTGACCTGTCATCTACACTAGAGTCTTCATTGTATCGTTTGATGGTACGATAAACGAATCTTTTGGTAATATTCAAATTTTTCAGTATGTTAAAAATTTGAATTGGCGCGTAACCGCAACGATGTAACGCAATAACTGCAACACGGTCTTCTTTAAGCGTCCACTCCATATTTAAAAATGAGTAAAATTCTAAAAGTTATACATTTTTATTTTCATGAACAATTCGAAATTCTAATTCAATAAACTTTTTTGTGGCCAGCATTCTAAAAGAAAAGTTTTTACTGTGTGACAATACTTATGACCTGACTAGGTATATACTTGACGAATACAATATCAGTATTTGTCATAAACTGCTGCATTCAAAGTCAGATTACGGTCCGTTAACCTTTTGTTACATTGTATTGTGATTTATCATTCATGGAATGGCCTGTACATATAGAATCATATATCTGCTTCGAGTCAATTACTATAAAAAACTAAGTTACTTTTAAATTCTGAAATGTCTTAAATATATAATAGATACAGCACACTAAAAACTAGATAAATATTATTTCTGAGATACAAAAAAGTTGCAACATATTTATTCAATTATTCAATAAATACATGCGATCTTTGATTCATTATCATCTGGTTTTCCGCAATAAATAATATAAATGGTTCTGCCTTATAAGGCAAGGCACATGTCTCTTATGTACATACATCATCATCATCATCTCAGCGTCAAATCCCGGTTGCAACCTAGACTTTCACTTCGGTGCCCGGGGTCCGCTTCCAACTTTTTCTTCTCCACTTCGCACGGTCTTCGGCATCCCTGGTAGTCAATTCATAAGCACGCATATCACCCCTAACAACGTCAAGCCAGCATTTTTTGGGTCTACCCCTCGTGCCGCGGCCCGGTTTAGGCGGCATGGCCAGACATTTGTTCCCCACGTAGTTAGCCGGTTGCCGTAAAACGTGGCCATACCAGCGAAGGCGACACTCCTGCAATTTATCCGCAATGTCACGGACATGAAGACTGCCACGAATGCGGTCATTCCTAACGCTGTCCTTCCGCGTTACTCCACACATCCAGCGCAGCATATTTATCTCCGTGACACGCAGTTCTTGCTTGTGTCGCTCTAACACCGGCCAGGCTTCACAGACATATAAAAGAACAGGCCTAATGATGGTCTTATAAACTTGTCCTTTCAATTTAACCGGCATCTTAGGGTCACAAATGACACCAATCACCCCACGCCATTTGGCCCACGCGGCAGCGATGCGTGCCTTGACGTTACAATCAATGTCACCAGACGCATCAAATACAGATCCCAGGTATTTCACTCGGTCCGTGCGCTCAGACGTGTTGCCGCCTATGCGAACGGGTGTGGGATCTGCGGAGTTTTAGGCCAAGTACCCGTCTTCGCCAAATTGAGCTTATGGTATTCTTATGTACATACATAATATGTACCAAATATGAGAGACGTATTCTGTAATAAAATATCATAACGCTGTTACTACATGAGAGCTGCGCTGATGGTTCAATTCGTTTAAAGAACCGGAAGTTATTAATATGTAAATGATTTTAATGGCATTCGTATTTTATTAGGTTCATAATGTTTTATTCAATTCGTGGCATTGGAAATACTCATATTATAAATATATACTCATAAGTAGCTAGAAACATAACAAAATACATAGGCAGACTAAAAGCATCAATAGATGCTACTATACTACAAAATCAAGTAGTCATACACATCAACCATACTCCATAAAGTTCTAGGGGATACAGTTTTTGTTTGCAACACAAATGACACACAGGAGCCACTAACACCAAATACGATTCCCCACCTATCGAACACACAAGATTTACAAAGAAGACCTGAGAGCCACATACATACACAACCTGTAAATAGCGGCAGTGGGAGGGGCAGACCACGAACCAAGCAATTGCACAGCAATAGATCACTACAAACATCCAACCCAGATGCATACACACCAACCGCACACCCGGAAGGGAGTAGAGGGAAAGGGAGAAGAAAGGGAATGCCAAGACAAAACACAACGCTCATACTCTTCTTCTACTCAGTCGAATACTCTTGACAGAGCAGTCGTGGTCACGCAAGACGCCCGGCAGCGCTTCACCACCGCGCGCCATTTATCCCTCGCTGAAGCCTGTCTTGCGCAGTCGTTTAGGGATGTGTGTGTCATCGACTCAATTTAGTCCGTCCATCGCAAAGGCGAACGCCCTCGCGATCTGCTGCCATTTACCCGGCCCTGCACAACGAGCCGCTCCACGGAGTCCCCCCCGCGTCGCGTCACATGTCCAAAGAACTGGAGTATTCGGGATTGCACCACCGTTGATATTTTATAAAACGCTCATACATCCCACTCAATAGATAGGGGGGACACGAGTATCTCTCTTCAGGTGGGCTACGGGACGATATACTCATGAAAATCCGACTTAAGTCGAGAGAAAGTCTAAAATAAATATATACACGTAATATTAACATATACTATACTCTTAGTATAAATCTTATAAAGTCATTGCTAATGACAGATACATGTTTGATGGCACTGTCTACATACCTACTGGTCCGATCCTCTCTTGGCAAAATATTCGTATGATCTGAAAATAAGTTGATTAGAATAGCCAAGCTATTCATTCGATTGTTGAAATGAAACCGAAATCCTAACTTTAATTTCAATAGCTTTTTGAACATTCGCATGAATATTTCATGAAAAGAAAATTGACTTAGTATATCCTTAACCTGATTTATTAAAAAAAGAGTTTCATTTATAAAACATGTACCTAAGGTACATAATAAGGTAAGTTCCTTTGAAACTCTAAAGGCTACAATGTTATAAGTACGTTATTGAACTTTGTTCTGAGTGAAATGAACTAATACCTAGTCAGGTCATAAATTCTGTCACATGTTTAATGTAAAATAATTGTAACAAGTTTATTCATTATGTAACCATTCATATACCAAAATGAACTTAACAAAACATAGATTCTTATGACATTAAAGTTTATTCAAAATGACCTCCGTGATTTTGAATACAGGCCTTCAATCTGCGCGGCCAGTCGTCTATCGCAGCACGAACGAGGTCCATGTCAATATCGGCGGCTGCCTTAATCAAGGATGTCTTGAGTGACTCCAAATTGGGATGAGGCTTTGAGCACGCCTTTTCCTCCAAGTGTTGCCATATCTTGTAATCTAACGGATTCAAATCTGGACTGGAGGAGGGCCAGTCTTCGTGCCGGATAAGTCGATTTCACGCGCCGCCAGCCAGTCTTGTGTGCTCTTCGCTCTATGAGCTGGCGCCGAATCTTGTTGGAATACCCAGTGCCTGTTATTGAACATGGTATGAGAAACAGGTTCCACAAGGTTCGTCAGGACTGTATTTTGATACACAACAGCATTCGTTTTTACACCTTTCTCACAAAAATGTACCTCTGTTAAGCCGCAATAAGAAACTCCCAACCATACCATGAGCGAGGATGGAAAATGACCTCGTTGGACACGCGGAATACGGTTGCTCGCTTCTTCACTACTGTGTGCGTACACCTTATCATTTTGTTTGTTGTAGCTCTCTTCTACTGTAAACATTTTTTCATCCGAAAAAAGAATTTCCCGATATTTTTTTCCCGCGTACCGCTTCAACAAAGCGCGGCATCTCTTCAGTCTCAGGTCCATTAGACGAGCATTCAAACGATGTTCTGTTTTTCTTCGATATGCCCGAAGCCCTAAGTCTTCATTTAACACCCTTTTCACCGTGGTTCTGCTTAACCCCATCTGAAGGGCCAACAGTTTCTTCTTACGTTTGGGATTTCTTTGAATTCGTGCCTTCACAGCTTTTATCACTGCTGGAGTCCTAACAGACCGAGGGCGACCACTTCTTGACCTGTCATCTACACTAGAGTCTTCATTGTATCGTTTGATGGTACGATAAACGAATCTTTTGGTTATATTCAAATTTTTCAGTATGTTAAAAATTTGAATTGGCGCGTAACCGCAACGATGCAACGCAATAACTGCAACACGGTCTTCTTTAAGCGTCCACTCCATATTTAAAAATGAGTAAAATTCTAAAAGTATATATACATTTTTATTTTCATGAACAATTCGAAATTCGAATTCAATAAACTTTTTTGTGGCCAGCATTCTAAAAGAAAAGTTTTTACTGTGTGACAATACTTATGACCTGACTAGGTATAGTACGTTCAACGATAAGTATGTCCACGGTCTAATATCAATTTGCTAGCTTATTATTATCGTTGATTTTGATTAATTATTATTTTTCATTCAATACGACTTGGCATTATACTAAAGTATACTGATATATACTTTTCATTAGCTTAAATAAAACCTGATGTTTTATTTAATACAACAATAAAGCAGAGCCATCTTTGAATTGCTACAAAAAATATTTTATAGTGGATGAAGTTGATATATTAACGCTTTATAGCTGAAATGTGTGGTAAGGAAATGCTGTCGAAGTTTAGATGGCGCTATAATTGAAAATGTTTTTACGCAAAAACGCTTACATAAATTTGTAAGCAAATTATTCTTTACCACATTCTTATCATCAATGCGTATGTTACACTATACACTGGTATACCAGACGGTATACCAAAAACACTATAGTGTTTTTTGAGCTGCAACTGTTGGTGTTATAAAATGTCCAACGATGAAAATGATAACTTTTTTATTGGTGAGGATCAGCAGACAGGCTAACGGTCCACCTAATAGTAAATATTTACCGTCGTCTATGTATGTTTGCGACGCTAGAGGTACCGCGAACACGCTGCTGTCCTAGAGTTCAGGAACTTAGGTCACTAATATCGGAACACAACACAAGGTTATTATGGCGGTATACTTGTGACCGTGTGTCCCCGTCGATATTGGTTGCTATCCAGACGAGGCCCTACCGTACCGTACGTAGCTAGGGTTGTTTTGTCGCCCTTTAGGACAGACCGACCCCGCCCGCAGGGGTTAGTTAGTATTCTTACTCCTCTCCTGCATGTAAAGAATCAATTCAAATAATAAATAAAAAATACTTTGTTCATGTTTAATTGGAAATATATTGGTTTAATTGGAATATATTGTGTCTTAAACTTATTTACTCTGAAATAATAAAGCAGATTAATTTTCCACCAATGTATATACTGGTATATTTTGCAACCGCCCTTTTTTTATTGCTGTAGGACAGCAGTCTTTGGTCTTAAGTATGCTGCCGTAATAACTTTGTGTTGTGTTCCGGCATTAGTGACCCAAGTTCCTGTACCCTTATGGGACAGCAGCGTGTTCGCGATGCCACTAGCGTTGCAAACACCCATAGGCGGGGGTAACTGCTAAATTCTAAGCAGGCCGTCAGCCTGTCTTACAGCAATAAAAAAAAGACAGGCTGACGGCCCGCCTAGAATTTAGCAGTTACGGTCACCTATGGGTGTTTGCAACGCCAGTGGCATCGCGAACACGCTGCTGTCCCGTAAGGGTACAGGAACTTGGGTCACTAATTCCGGAACACAACACAAAGTTATTATGGCAGCATACTTAAGACCAAAGATGGTCGCCATCCAGACGGGACCTACCACGAAGCTGGGGTAGGTTGTTTTGTCGCCTTTTACGACCGCAGCCGCAGAGGTCAGTATTCTTTCTCCAAAAACTTAATATAATAAGAGATTTGGAACAATTTTGATTTAATTCATAAGCAAAATATTTTAGCGGGTAATATTATGAAGTCTACGCAAATCCTCGAGCTCTATATAAATTCGAATTTTATATAAATTCATACCTAACAGTAAATTTTTATAAATGAAATATATCTAAAATTATGCCAGAAGAAAGTACGCCCTTTGTTTTTGTACATTGTTTTTTATTTATCATCAAAAAGTAAACAATATAATTCATGATGTTACTATGATGGAGGTTTTACATCAGTAGCTTGGTACAAAGAATTAATAGCAATATCTGATGCAACAAAAGCCATTGATTTTGCTAAAGTAGCTAAGGACAATGTATCCATTACAATTCTATTAGCAACATGGTTTAATTTGGCCCCACGGGATTGAGCAGTGTACTTAAGAGCAAGTTTAATAACTTTCTCACACGCTAATGATTTTGATGTGGCGCTTTTAGCTTCTTTACCTGCCTGCTGAGCTGCAGTTTTAGCTAAATTCATCATTAGATCTTGATAGTTTGACATACCATTTTTAGCATATTTCACAGACATCTGGACCTCGATCGACGCAGTAAGTGCTCGTCTTAATGCTACTACACTAGCAGCTGTCAAATATGCTACATCACCAGCATATGAAATTGCTTTTTTTGCTTTAACTTCCATTTTTTCAAGCTTTTGTTTAGCTCTTTTTTCATTTACTATTTCATCTTCTGGTACGTCAGTCTGGTCGAATTCCATTTCAGCAATAATATCTGGATTTATTGATGGTTTATTAATATTATTCGAATCTTTATCTATCCAATCATCAGTTAGATTTGGTACATTTGATTCTTGTGCGTCTAATGTATCAGCTTGTATCTTACCGTAATTAGTGTTATTAATAGTTTTTTCCAAAATTATTACCTCAGTTTCGTTTACTCCAGCATAATTTTCGACATCTAATGCACTCTGATTTAAAAATCTTTTTACAGGTGAGAGTAATTGTTTTTTGTTATGAAGAACATTAATAGACGTCTTTTCTTTTCTAGGGAGTACAGAATAGGGCGACAATAACATATTTGCATTCTTCACTAGATTTGCACCTCTAAAAGCAGTGTTATTTTTTATATTTATCGATTTTGTCTTATTAAGTATTATATTGTACACTACAGTAGATAAATTTGACAAAGGTGCAGGTGATATCGATTGCACGTTTGCATCGTTTAATATTGATCTTTTTCGACGTAAAGATAAGTCTACTGATTGTTTCTTAGACAGTGCTGTTGCATATGTGATGTCTTTTAGTGAAGAGACTATTGAAACCTCAGCAGCTATTTGACCAAGTCCATACACTAATCGATGAAGTTCAGGTTCTGTTGAAGCTCTGGTAATACTCAATATATGTCCAGATAGAGTTCTTGATATGTAATCTAAGATACGTCTTGTTTCTATTGCAGTTATGCCTTTATTTTTGCCCGATGCTTCTAATGCCTCCGTAGTTATTCGAGTAATCTTATCTTGGATTTCTAATTTTGACAATATAGCTGATACTAAATCCTTTGATAATTGATAAAGAGTTTCTTCCATTTGAGGGTTATTGGTCACATTTTTAGTGACTTTTAAAATAGAATTATCTAAATGTTTAAGTACATTGTGCGGAGAATTTAGCAAAAATCTTTCAACAGGAACGTTAGAATAGACTTTTTCTTTGAATTTGTGAACTGGAAAGATACCAGCATATATCCTTTCTATCTGAAAATATTAAATTACTAATTAATTATGTACTTGTGATGCATAATGTTTATACTCTTGTCATGGTATTTATCTAAATAATATGATCTATTGTCTAGTGTTTCTATTATATTAACTATAATTTGATATAATTATATTATTATCATAGTAGCTTACAGAAACGAATAAAGTTTTAAAGTAATTATAAAGTTTCAATTATACTTACAACAAGGAAAATTACGGCAAAATGGTAGTTAAACATTTTCTCACGAAGAACTATACCAATCATATGGTTGTGGCAATTTGAGAATTTCTAACGAGAAACCATTTAATTGGCTGTTAAAAATAATACTCACAATTATCCAGCAAAGGCGTTATACATTGTTATTCTGCGCTTACTGTGCACTATTTTACGGTAAACATAAAGTGGTCTAAATTCTAATTTACTGCTTGCAGCAAAGATCATACTTTCATTGTTATCTGCTTCTTTAATCGCTGGATAATTATTTATTGTTTCATTTGCAATATCACTTATCCAAAAATCTACATTAGGTTCAAGTTTGCCTGTGACTTCTTTATCATTTCCACTGTAGTAATATACTACATCATTCGTTATATTTTCAATACATATGCACTCTCCATAAACTATTACTAAAATTAATATAATAAAAATCATAGGCAGTTTTCTTTTGACACAAAATTACAGAACTGTATTGAAAAAATGTTGGAAGAAGTTATATATATAAAGTGTTCTAATTATTATCTGTTCGTTGATTAATATTAATTATTCTAACGAGACAAATTAACATCAAATTGTTATAAAAGTATGAAAATCTATTAAAAGAACAAACTAAACTAGTAACTTATTTTTTTTATTGCTGAAGAACAGCAGACAGTATGACGGTTCATTTAATAAAATTGACGACCTCGGTGGCGTAACGGATAACGCACTTCGGTACGCTTGCGGAGGTCACGGGTTCGATTCCCGTCTCGCGTCTGGGTGTTTATGTATAATATGTATTTATTTACAAAAAAAAAAGTATATAAGTAGTATATCAGTTGTCTAGTACCCATAACACAAGTGCTATGCTACTTAGTTTGGGACTAGATGGCGCTGTGTGAATTGTCACAAAAATATTTATTTATTTATTTATTTATAAAATAGTAAGCAGCTGCCGTCGCCTATGGATGTTTGCGACACTAGGTGTATCGTGAACACGCTGCTGTCCCATAGAGGTACAGGAACCTACATACATACAGGTACACCAATGTCCAAACACAACACAAGGTTATTATGGTGGACGCCATCCAGACGGGCTTGGAATTTTACCTCGGAGCTGGTGTTGTTTTTTTGCCTTTTACGACAGGCCAACCCTGGCCGCAGAGGTTAGTATTCTTACTACGCCCCGGCACGGAGAAAATTAATTATATTTTCTTGTGAAAGATTGATAGGATTTTCTACTAATTTGGATATTTTTTATATCTCACCAGAAAATAATAATCATTACTTATTTCTCTGACAAAAATGTAAACTATTTATAGGTAGTTAATTTAATCAAAATATGTTCAGATTTCTAAAGAA
This sequence comes from Malacosoma neustria, assembly GCA_963693495.1. Classification (NCBI taxonomy): domain Eukaryota; kingdom Metazoa; phylum Arthropoda; class Insecta; order Lepidoptera; family Lasiocampidae; genus Malacosoma; species Malacosoma neustria. Next base: position 8,282,213 of record OY856389.1, read on the forward strand.
TTAAAAACAAATCAACTAGATCTAAAAGTCAAATAATACCAGATTTTATACTTAGTAATAAATTTATTATTCAGTCCTTTAGGTACAATATTTCTTAGATTCTATACATTCAATGTCATATCACATTATCTAAATATATTAACATTCAAAAATGAGCTCATTCCTTGTTCAACGCTGAAGTCATCAAAAGAAATAATTGTATGTAGGAGTCCTAACCAAGGAAAGCAGGCAGCACCCTAATGCGGCCACGGGCAGCAAGCTGAGATGTTTCACCAAAAGGAGAAGCATCGCCTTCATTGGCCGATGGCAGGAGATCACTCTCATCGCCGATGTCACGTCGAACTCTCACTTGATGCTCAGAAGCACCAGAAGCCTTTCCCGAAGCACCAGATCCCGCAGCGTTTTTTCCTATAACTGATAGTGTTGGTTCTTCCTTTGATGGGATGTGCTGGATCACATCGCCATCGACTGGTGCGCAAGCGCAGACTGCTAGCAGCGCCAACGACGCGACGATTAATAGCGTTGAATGCATTCCCAATCGATCCAATCTTGCTTCTGTTTCTGATAAATGTGATTAAGCCAGTCTTCAAATGTTCCTTTTATGTGAATAATTGCTTACACAGTACATTAGTCTTATTTAGACAGTACATTTGTATTGCGCGCATCATTATTTGTGGAGTTCCATTGACGAGTGTTAACGCATGAAGTTTCAATACAAATTCCGTAAACAGGTCTGTGAGTGACTGTTTCATTAGGAACCTTGACTCAGGACAAAGTGCTAATCAGTTTCTATACTAAATTGATAAGCACAAAGGGCAACAATACGTATTAACACCCCGACAAAGGCTGAATAAAATCCATGTTCGGAGTGTTTGCGCTTCATCAACAGGATATTGTAACATTTATTTTTGAACTAAAAGTAACTTATAAATTTAACTAAAACATATTTAGTACCACATTCATTAACTTTGATTTCATAACCAGCTTGTAGCAATACTTTTATTTATTTATTGTTAGAACTGTGTACATTATAATGTTGGTACGTACATTTTGTATCAACAGTTTGCCTTTTTAAGACGTACAATATTTATAAACGTATTTTTATGCTTCAAATTATTACAAAATAATAGTAACATATTCATTTATTTGCAATTATAATTTTATTATATCTAATTTTTTTATTAATTTGAAACACAAAAAGTATAGAATTAAAATTTTAACAAATAAGAAAAAAATTATCATATTTAATTATATTACATTATAATTATAATTTATCAAATTAATAAAATAATATGTATCAATTTTTTTATGTCAATTCCATAATAATTTGCCCTTAATTTAGAAACTTGTCCTTCAGATATTCATCTAAGTTATAATACGACTTCTCAATTAACATTTGTTTCAATTTGTTTTTAAAAGAATGTTCAGAATTAGTATCTTGTAGCAATTTGGGCAAGTAATTATATATTCTGGGGGCTACACAAAATAAGCTTTTGTTCAGGTAAGTCGTATTACTAGGTGGGCAACAAATTTTGTTTTGATGGCGATTCATCATAAATTTATTAAATAGATGCATATTATTTCTTACAAACATTATTACTTCATAGATATATATATATACACGGTAGAGTAAAAGCATTTATTTTAAGAAAGTAAGGCTTACAACTTTCAATTTGCTTTAGATTAAATATGGACCTTTATACACCTTTTTTGTGACTTAAATACAATATCTTTATCTGTTGAATTACCCCAAAATAATATACCATATCGTAATAAAGATGTCACCTTACCATTATATGCAGTAATAACAGTAGACAAGTTGGTTTTTTTAGACAACATGCGTAACGCGTATGAGTATTAATTGATTTTTGCACTAAGGTTTTTAACTTTTCAAGTTAAATTTTAAAAGATCTGCTAAGTATTCTTAAATTTTCGTCTATAATACTATGACAATAGCCTAATACTATTGTAACTACTATCAAATTTATACCTCCAGTAATACTATAAGAATATGCGTAGTTATAAGCAAGTTACAAGCTTTTTCGACCTTTATGGTTGGTTGGTTCCACAGCAAGTACTACATACAAGTATGCAGTGTTTGTGTACATCACATGCCTTTTTTTATCTCGGGGAAAAACCCTATTCTGGATGGGTTCCTCCGGCCCGGGGAGATCGAGGGATATGTGGGACTCCGGGAAAGATGTTTGGCCTCCGACTATCCACTAAAAAACCCTGATAGGAGATAGACGTACGTGATAACGTACTCCCGAGCTCACGAATAGGTGATCTGCCGAGCTCGTGGCCCGGGTCGGCGCCGGCCCGCCCTTTGTGTCAAGGCGGACCTCTTCTATATCTTTGGCACCAGAGGGTAAGGATTTTGCCCCCCCGGCGCTCTCCTCTAGCAACTCAAGGAGTTGAGAGGGGTCGCGGAACAGCACACGGCCCTAACCCTCGCGGCAATGGTGCGGATGGCGGATGCTCCCCCGCGGGACTGCCCGCTGCCGCATTCTACGGCGGCCGGAAGTCATTGGATGCCCTTAGACGCTGACAACGTGGCCTGCGGTGGCGGGAGGGGAGTGTGCTAGTTAGCTCCCACTCCACTGCCTCTTTTGTGGACATAACTGTCTCGCAAAAGGAGGCGATGGCTGGCCGTCCAGGATCGCCCCCGACCATGGACATGACCAGGGCTGGGAGCGACATGTCCACGTCGATTTGGGTGACGAGAGCAGGCGCTCTTCACGCCACGCTGGGTACACGGCGACAGTGTGCGTCACCGTGTCCTTCTCGTCGCCCGCGCCACCATGGTGGCACCCTGACGTCGTCTCCCGCCCTATGTGACACAGGTACCTCCCGAAGGAACCATGCTCCGAGAGAACCTGCGTTAGGCGGAAAGTCAGTGCGCCTTAGCACTCCTCTATTCATTCAGCCAGGACGGGCTTCACTGCCTCTATAGTGGCAAGGCCCGCGCTGGGGTGCGCAATACGTTCCTTCCACTCCACCATGAACACCTCTACCACCGTCTGTGCCAGCCCAGCCGTGCTCAGAATGCACGCCAGGTGGGCGCTCCTCCTGCGCGTTGTAACGAGCGTTTCGTCGGCGTAGCATAACGCTGACGCCGGTTACGAGCGCATAATTACATCATCATCATCCTAGCGTTCTAATCTCGGTTGTAAATCAAACTTTCACTTAGGTGCCCGGAGTCCGCTTTCAGACTTTTTTCTCCACTTCGCACGGTCTTCGATGTCCATTGGCACGAATATCAGCTTTTATGACGTCAAGCCAACAGTACAAGTGTAGAGTCCTATGTTGACATCATCCAAGACATGTACCTTGACTCCGATTCCGTAGTTCGGACCGCTGTTGGCGACACAAAACCTTTCCCCATCACCATCGGGGTGCAACAAGGATCCGTCCTTAGTCCGTTTCTGTTCGGCGTGGTATTAGACGTATTGTCAGACAGCATCAGAAACTCACATGAGCAGCCCCCGTGGTTGCTCATGTATGTTGATGATATCGCGCTGGCAGATTCGGACAGGAGTAGGCTGGTGCGACGCGTGAAGGCGTGGAAGGAATCGCTAGAGAAACGTGGTCTACAGCTTAATGTGGCGAGGATCGAGTACTTGGCCTGTAACTCCACAGATTCCATATCCGTACGCATAGGCGGTAACACGGTCGAGCGCACGGACCAAGTGAAATATTATAGGCCTATAAAACGCTTTTGGATCGCAAGGCCCACCAGATTATCGCGCGAGGAATACAGTCGAAGGCCTTCTGCAAGTTAAGAAACAGGCAATGCAGAGGCGTGTTCCTCGTCCTGTATTTCTCCGCGACAATCCTTAGAGCTAAAACAGGGTCCACGGTCCCATGACCAGGGCGAAACCCATACTGTATGGATATATATAAATATAAATATATATATATATATATATATATATATATATATATATATATATATATATATATATATATATATATATATATATATATATATATATATATATATATATATATATATATACCTAGTCAGGTCATAAATTCTGTCACATGTTTAATGTAAAATAATTGTAACAAGTTTATTAATTATGTAACCATTCATATACCAAAATGAACTTAACAAAACATAGATTCTTATGACATTAAAGTTTATTCAAAATGACCTCCGTGATTTTGAATACAAGCCTTCAATCTGCGCGGCCAGTTGTCTATCGCAGCACGAACGAGGTCCATGTCAATATCGGCGGCTGCCTTAATCAAGGATGTCTTGAGTGACTCCAAATTGGGATGAGGCTTTGAGCACGCCTTTTCCTCCAAGTGTTGCCATATCTTGTAATCTAACGGATTCAAATCTGGACTGGAGGAGGGCCAGTCTTCGTGCCGGATGAAGTCGATTTCACGCGCCGCCAGCCAGTCTTGTGTGCTCTTCGCTCTATGAGCTGGCGCCGAATCTTGTTGGAATACCCAGTGCCTGTTATTGAACATGGTATGAGAAACAGGTTCCACAAGGTTCGTCAGGACTGTATTTTGATACACAACAGCATTCGTTTTTACACCTTTCTCACAAAAATGTACCTCTGTTAAGCCCCAATAAGAAACTCCCAACCATACCATGAGCGAGGATGGAAAATGACCTCGTTGGACACGCGGAATACGGTTGCTCGCTTCTTCACTACTGTGTGCGTACACCTTATCATTTTGTTTGTTGTAGCTCTCTTCTACGGTAAACATTTTTTCATCCGAAAAAAGAATTTCCCGATATTTTTTTCCCGCGTACCGCTTCAACAAAGCGCGGCATCTCTTCAGTCTCAGGTCCATTAGACGAGCATTCAAACGATGTCCTGTTTTTCTTCGATATGCCCGAAGCCCTAAGTCTTCATTTAACACCCTTTTCACCGTGGTTCTGCTTAACCCCATCTGAAGGGCCAACAGTTTCTGCTTACGTTTGGGATTTCTTTGAATTCGTGCCTTCACAGCTTTTATCACTGCTGGAGTCCTAACAGACCGAGGGCGACCACTTCTTGACCTGTCATCTACACTAGAGTCTTCATTGTATCGTTTGATGGTACGATAAACGAATCTTTTGGTAATATTCAAATTTTTCAGTATGTTAAAAATTTGAATTGGCACGTAACCGCAACGATGCAACGCAATAACTGCAACACGGTCTTCTTTAAGCGTCCACTCCATATTTAAAAATGAGTAAAATTCTAAAAGTTATACATTTTTATTTTCATGAACAATTCGAAATTCTAATTCAATAAACTTTTTTGTGGCCAGCATTCTAAAAGAAAAGTTTTTACTGTGTGACAATACTTATGACCTGACTAGGTATACAGTACACTCCTGCCCAATCCGAGAGTCGATAACCCTCTGGAAGAGCTTCATGGTTTCTTTGTTTTTCCAATTCTTAAATAAATAATCACTTCCTAAATAAACAAAAAAAAACCAATAAACATTAAAGTACCCTGTGCTCTCGATTCAGTAACAAATGAAAATACTGTTTCTCATGTATTTATTATTATATTATTCCTTCATTCGCCATTTAGCACTGAACTAATACAAACGCTTTTTTTCATATTTCTCAATTTAATACTCTTTATTACCTTCATTACTTTATACTCTTTATTTCCGAAATTTTTAACTCCTGGATTTAATAGTTAATATATAAGCAATGACATCGATAAGAGGTGAACTCTATCAAAAATTATTTAACACTTTTAAAGTGTTATCTGGATAAAAAAACAATAAAATGTCCTTGGACTTCTGATTAATAGAAATATTATTTACTAGCTGTGCCCGCGACTCCGTCCGCGTGGAATAGTTCTTTGGGCAGCGTTTTTTTGGATATGTGAGGTCAACTTATTATTATTATTAGAAATAAAACCTTCAATGTCCATCCTAAGCTGAACCCTATTTCATATGATTGATAATATAAATCTAAGGTCAACTTAAATTGGTATATCAAACATCAATTTTTTTTTCTAAAATAAAAATAGCCTAAGTTACTCCTTGTTACATAAGCTATCTGTCAGTGAAAGTCCTGTCAACATCGGTGCAGCCATTTCAGAGATTAGCCGGAACAAACAGACAGACAGACAGACAAAAATTGTAAAAAATGTTGTTTTGGTATATATACCGTGTATACGTCCGAATGCACTTAGTAAAAAGCGGTTATTTTAATATTACAAACAGACCCTCCTATTTTATTTATTTGTATATATTATTTATATGTTCGTTATAAAAGATATTTTTTGATTTATTTCAATTTTATTATGATAACTAAATAAATACTTTTAATTCTCAAAATTTGTGTCTGAATTTATCTTACTCAGGAGGGGGGGGACTTAGTTTTTTGTGACGAAATATTTCTAGGGGGGTCACAGAAAGTGTGACACAGCGTGACAATTGTCAAAAAAAATCTGATTTTAGCGTGACGTATTTTATGAACGGCCCCTAAGAGTTGTGGCTTACTTTTTACAACCAGCCGCCATATGAAAATACATGATACATAATAAAACGTAAACTAAAGAAAATACAAATTGCGTTGATAGAAGTTATAGCTCGAAGGTATGAATGTTGATGTCACGGCTAACAAGGAGAGTTGAAAAATACGTGTTATAAGGGTAGGAAAACTAAGATATATTTAAAACTTCCTACTGTTTCTTGTTTATCGTATTTTATTTACAAATTCCTTACTAAATTGATTAACTCGTCCTAAATGCCGCCAAATTCTAGTGGTAATCCATAATTTAGACAAAATTAAATTTAGGGTAAAGTCATGTCTGTTTAAGTTTTAAAATTATATTATTCTTCGTGAAAATATAATCTTACATCCTAAAAAAACACCGTATATTTATTATATATAAATAGTCATATGTTATACATATTATGTCAATTTCCAGAATATAATCTATGTATTGACCAAATTTTTATAATACCATAAAATCGTTCTAGTGCAGTGGTCGGTAACCTTTTCGTACAAAAGAGCCAAATATAGATAATACACAAATGAAATTTATTCAAACAGCCATTTTTTTAATATGCCTTGCTTTAGTAGAAGACTTGCCTTGCATTTGTACGGAAATGATTATATATCTATATAATCTTAAGTAATATTTCCTGCCTGGAATAAACATTTCGCGGAATAGCCGAAGCCAAGGAGTCATGGATTACCGACCACTGTTCTAGTGTAATTAAACATTATGTACACTTGTTTAAAAGCAAAAATTTAAACAAGACTGTAGTGCCTCGAACTACTGCCCCAGTACGAGTATTACTTAAAAACTTTCTATTTTTTATCTGTATTAAAAGTATAGCAAATATATGTATTTATATTTATTGCATAACTATCTTACAATAACATCAGCCTTACTCATCAATAAACGGAAGGATATATGCGTCACGCGGACCCAACCGATGCGTTTTAAGAACACAAATAACTAAAGCAAATAATTTCCGAGTTTTCAACATTTTACAACAATACAATTCATGGTCATTATGTTATTGATAATATTTACTGACCCAATTATCAAGTTCAAAGCGTCAATAATACCAATTCTGGATAGATCTATTAACACGATACAAATTGTAAGTATATAAACTTATGCAACGTGAACAAATCATCACTTGAAGTACAATCGGGATTGAGTTCAATTCATACAGAACGATTGCTTTTCCTTTAATCGTGAAGAAGTAACCTGAGGCCCAAAAAGATCATGGCATCAACATTAAGCACAATTCTCATGCTGGCGTTAATCGGATCCATATACACGGCTCCAGTTGAACAAGCTGAAACGACAACTGAGGGAGATGGCGGTGTCACAGTATACGAAGTAATTGAAGTAATCGATGAAGTACCAGAAGTTGTAGCGATTGTGGAAGCTACAGAACCACCTACGACGGAAGCTGCTAAACACAAAGTTACTAAAAGATCTCTTAGATCCGATAACCCAAATAACGATTTATTAGCTAACTTAGATGGGCTCAACTACGAATATGGATTGAACAGTCTTGACGGTCGCAGAATCAAGTTTCTTCCCACATGGGTTGGTTAAAATATAATCTAATATGAATTAAATAAATAAAGTACATATATTATGTAATTTTTAACCTCAAAATATTTAAATCGTTACATGTATTGTTTGGCACCAATTTTACATTGATCCTCTCACAATTCATGGAACGAGTTAATTCATATAATTTTATACCAAAAATAATTTTAAGTATGTAACAATAAATTTATTTCTCATATATACGTGTTTGTTTTTTTTCATCCTTTTAATTTACTATAAACAGTAACCCTCGCCATCTTTCTGTCCTAACTTTGTTCGTCATCTGTGCTCGTAGTCTGTGCAGTCCCGGACAAATGGAATCCCTATCTCGTAAAGTGAAAAAAATCACTAATTTTTTTCATGGGATTTTTCATATCAAATACACCTATAAAATGAAATTTATCTACACCTATTTAATTCAATATATTGCACTCATTTGGATAAGACAAATTATGCGGAAAGTTGCCGCTGCTAAAATATATGCAAAAATGTTACAGTTCTTATTAGGTTATCTTAACCTGAGGAGAAAGCTTCGGATTTAAATAGATTGAATGTTATAAGAAGACACTTTCTAGACTTATGACATTTAAGTACTGTTTTAATGGGGTTTTGTAGGTTCTAGCGTGCAAATTAGTACATCGGTAATTTTACAAGTATTTTAATGAACTTTTTAAAATGGTACAGTGAACTTACAAGTTAACAATTACAAGCTAAGAACTAAAACTATGAACAAAGCCTTTTTGGTAAGCGGCGCGCACGTACACTTCTTATATTAATGGCAGGGACAGCGTCTAGAGGCGCTCGAGTGGGTTCGACGCGAGGCGAATCAGCGCCTCCTATTGGCTGTATATAGCGATCCGCGCATGCGCGGTGGGTACCGGTGTATGTCCGGTATTGCCGCGTTACACTGTTCTATTTTGCTATGAAAGAAGAATCAACATATATATTGCCCAAATAATACCTGCATGAGGCTAAGAGCCCTCGTGCAAGTGCCAGTTGCAATGTAAATCAAGTCAACTTTGGAGACAGTGAATTAATTTTTCTCCAAATTTCAACTAATTGATTGTAAGTTTAAGAAATTTAAATAATTTATTATTTTCATAGAAGGAAAAATAAGAAGAATATTAAATTGAATAATAAATTTATTAACCAACTATCTTAATATGAAAAATCCAATATACTAAATTTTATACCATCTTTGCAGAATCTACCCCTTATTACTCTTTGATATCAATTTCTACATTGTCTACACTTACAATAGCTTCATTCGGCATAAACGGTAAAGGAATCTCAGGGAACAAATGTTTGTAGATATTATCGGGATTGTAATCCTTATAATCGTTTCCTTTGCGAATTTGCATGGTTGTCTTTAATAACTCTGGATTCAAGTACAATCCATCGTGAAACCAACAATTAATTTGTGGCAAAGCAAGTATCCAAAAAACAATAAAAGATTTAACCATTCTTGACACAGGTATTTCCTATAAGGAATAGTGCGAATCTAATCAACAGAAGGAAATCATGTTTCTTTTATTCTGTACTCAAATAATAATATGTAACAATGTTTGTATTGAAATTACAATAGTAATAATAACATAAAAAGCAAATATTGATTTAGCAGATCATGTGTTCAAAGTTGATGAAATATCATGAAATAGTTACGACAATGAGTCAGATTTAAAATAAAATGAATGTAAAGGAATTAAGATATGCATGTGGATTTTGATTTGTTATTTAAATGAATTTGATAATAATTAATTCTTGTTATCGAATTACTTGTGTCTGAAGTAGATAACTCTCTAGAGAGAGTCTCTGAATAGGGACAACAAAACCTTGTCCAGTTCAACCCCTCGAAGACGTAAGTTTGCGTATTCTCTGCCAAGAAAACCCCGTTCGCATCTGCGCCACAGTTCTAAGGAACCTGTCTTTCCATCTCAAGCAGTATTGGGATCCTTAGTGTCGACATCACGAATGATGTGCAGTTTAGGGGACAATTGGAGGGTAAAGCTAAGCTTCCCTCCAAAAAGCTAGGTGTGCGAAACCGGTCCAAGCAGTACTTTAGTCCAAGGCAACGGCTTGTGCTATATAAAGCACAGGTCAGACCGCATATGGATTACTGCTCACATTTATGGGCTGGAGCACCTGCCTGTCAGCTCAATCCCCTAGACTCCATCCAACAACGCGCAGTTCGTGTTGTCGACGATCCCATACTCACAGACTGTCTAGATACGCTTGGATTTAGGAGAGACTTTGCGTTTTCTACCGTCTGTACAAGGGGGAGTGTTCTGAGGAGCTATTTAGAAGGGTGCTCTCGTCGTCTTTCTACCACCGCACTGCTCGCCATCGGCTGGGTCTTCATCCCCATTTCTTGGAGCCTCTTCTTTCTTGTACGAAACGATTCTCTAGAACGTTCATGTTGCGTACTCTCAGGATCTGGAATGAGCTTCCGCCTGAGGTTTTCTCAAAGCGGTATGATATGGAGTTCTTCAAAAAAGGCGTTATAAAATTTCCTCGATACCTGCAGCGCGTTGGTAATGCCTCTGGTGCTGCAAACGTCCATAGGCGACGGTGACCACCTGCCAGGGTGGGCCGTCTGCCTATCTGCTGAACTCTAGCTATAAAAAAAATACTTCATTTAGACGTCGTTTTTAATAAATTTATGGGGCGATACAATAAAAATAAGGGTATTAAATGGTTAATTTTATGTAATAATATGGGTTAAAGTATGAAATTGCCGTTGTATACGAGTAGTAATAGATATTTTGAATTGACATAAAATCTTCATCGTGTGACTTTTTCGAGTGAAACTTTTTTCACATGATACTTCCATTTTCCACTCTCAATTGTTTTTTTTTATTCAGCTTGTATCTGAAAGATAGATACTTTGAAAATCCGACTCATTTTTGAATACGAGTTCTGAAGTGGAACTAACGCGGCAGAAACGGCTCGCAATATATCAACCCTTCGTTTGGAGAGGAAATTAGTAATGAACGCACCATTCGCTTTTGGTTTATACACCTTCGTAATAGAAACTTCGACTTGAAGAACAAATTACGTGGAAGATCGCCCATACGGGTGATTATCGCTGAATTGAAGGAGATGGTGGAAGCCGATCCGAGTCACACTACCCAGGAAACATGAAAAATGGGTGCCTCGTGATTTCACTGATCTGCAGAAAGAAATGCGTGTTGAAACTTGTGTTGTCTTGTTGAATAAGCACAGCATATTACATTATATATATTTTATATTATAAAAAACCAAAGCTTACCAAGAAAAGGGTATGCAGTATTTGTTTGTTTAGTTGCACCATAATGGCAGGCAAATAAACTCAATTGATACAACTTCATTGCATGTATTTATAAATATTCATCGGTATTAGGTCCAGAGAGCAATGGAGAGGGCTATGCTCGGAGTTTCCCTGCGAGATCGAATCAGAAATGAGGAGATTCGCAGGAGAACCAAAGTAACCGACATAGCCCGGATGATTGCAAAACTGAAGTGGCAGTGGGCTGGGCACATAGCTCGAAGGACTGATGGCCGTTGGGGCAGAAAAGTCCTCGAATGGCGACCGCGTACCGGAAGACGCAGTGTTGGTAGGCCCCCCACAAGATGGACCGATGATCTGGTCAAGATCGCCGGGATAGGTTGGATGAGGGCAGCGCAGGACCGATCATCGTGGAGATCTTTGGGGGAGGCCTTTGTCCAGCAGTGGGCGTCTTCCGGCTGAAATGATGATTAGGTCCATAAAATGGAAATTTTTAACCGACTTCAAAAAAGAAGGAGGTTATCAATTCGTCTATATTTTTTAATGTGTATTACCTCAGAACTTTCGACTGGGTGAACCGATTTTAATGATTCTTTTTTTATATAAAAGCTGGTGCTTGCCATATGGTCCTATTTCAATTTGGTCCAGTTCTGACAATGGCATCCATGAGAAAACCATATAAGTCTTAAATTTGCATCAAGTATGTGCGCAACAAGTGGACGAATAACAATATCACGCTAACCGATTTCGATGATTCATTTTTTATTGGAAAGGATGTACCGAAGTACAAAGGTAGTTTGATGAAAGTTTGTTTAGGTTCTGATTATGGGATCTATGACAAAGTAACGGAACTCTTCAATTCTTAGGAGCAAATTAACGATACTCGGCCGAATCTTTTATAGGCTATCCGGATATTTGAGTCACCTACCGTAACGTCGTTATGGTCAAGTAATTGTCGTAGTCAAATATGATGATCAATGGAACTCCTTAACGGCTTACAGTAAGGGTGCGATCTGTGGCAAAATTTCTTACTGTCTGTAATCAAATTGCAATGCGCTTACGTTCGTTGCTGCATTGCTACATGACGCCAGCGTTCTAATTATAATACATTAATGTGTATTATGTGTGAGCTTCTGCGTATTATTGATGAGCTTTATTACCATATAAAAGACTGGTGGTAGCGGAGTGGCAAAGTAACCGACCTGCAACGCATGAGGTTGTGGGTTCGATCCTGGGTGGGGGGGGGGGGGTACCGATATAAAAAAATGAGTCTGTGGACATGTTGCTCCTCCATCTCATTAGATACCCGTTCGTGGATTAATCCGAGACGGTGGGCACGTTGCTCCTCCGTCTCATTAGTTAGACAATCGTGCATTAAGCAGAGACGGTGGGCACATTGCTCCTCCGTTTCTTTGGATAGACGATCGTGTAAAACGCTGAGTTGGTGGGCACGTTGCTCCTCCGTCTCATTCGGTAGACGATCATTGATCAAGCCGAGACGGTGACTACGTTTTTCGATATTTTCCTTGTTCAAAACTTTTTTCATGTAAAGCCGAATTTTCGAGTCTATTTTTGCGTTCTTCGCAAGTCTCTTTTTTAAAATTAGTGTACTTCAGATTCACTAAAAATCAAAAATAAACAAAAACTCTAACAAAACAAAAACCGCCTTCAATAAAAAAAAGTATTCCAAAACAAATTAATATGCACTAAAAAGTAAAAAATAATTGCATATTCTTCTGTAACTTAATAATCAACTTACTTTTTCTACTCATCAATATGTAGGTACGATCTATAATTACGATAATGTAATGTAGTTACAATTGTTGTTATTTTTGTAGTCGGTGTCAGCCAAGGAAACACTACATTATACCTAGCAATAATAATACACAAGCACATCTCACTTATAAGTCTTATAACTATGTATGTAGTTCCAAACCTACCTTGGCTGACACCGACTCCAAAAATAACAATAATTGTAACTACATATCGTAATTATTATAGATCGTACCTAAATATTGATGAGTAGAAAAAGTAAGTTGATTATTAAGTTATAGAAGAATATGCAATTATTTTTTTTACTCTTTAGTGCATATTAATTTGTTTTGGAATACTTTTTTTTTATTGAAGGCGGTTTTTTTAATGTAATTATACCTATATATTTTAGGCTAGGTATTTTTTCTTTTCTTTCCAATTCATTGTTTTATTTGTATGATTTTTTTAAATATTATTATTACATCCTAAACATTATTCTGTTTTTTTAGGTACGTTATATTTATTCCTTGTATAATATAAGTTCTTTATAATATTTTTTCTAGTGTTATGGGTCGCGACATATGTGATCTTGATCTTAGGAGGTGGGCACTGAAAATCAGTGTTGTTTCGAACTACGTTTCGACACAGCAAAATGCTGAGTGCCAACCTCATTTCCAAATTGCGGCATAGCGTTTTTGTGTATACTTTTGTTAGCCTACTTACTATCTGTATGTGTAGCTTTTTTTCTTTCTTTCTAATGGTAACTATTTGATGGTCTCTTCATTCCTTCGATCACAAATAGTACTATTGATCGAAGCTTCATTCAATAACAGCAGATGTTTACTGTGTCGAACTTCGAACAATAATGGAGAAACTGGCAGTGAAACTGCCCCGACTGGTGAATCGATCTTCACCGTTATTGCTCCATGATAACGCAAGACCTCGGATTGCACGAAAAACTGTAATTTTACAAGGGCTGCAGTTGGAAACCATACGTCATTCACCGTACTCGCCTGACTTTGCTCCAACGGACTACAATTTTTTTCGTAATTTGGACAATTTTCCACGTGATTAAATTTTTGCTTTCAGTATGCAGTACAAAATGCTTTCACACAGTTTACTGAATCAAGATCCCCAGAGTTCTATCGTATTCCGTTTAGATGGAAGTAATGTTTAGATAAATAAAATATTTTGATTAAATAAATATTTCATACTTTAACCCTAAAATAAAATAAAAAATCTACTTAAATACAATGTACGTTTCTATACTATTAACAAACACCAACTAAAATTTATTACGCGGGTTCCTTTAAATCCCATTTTAAATATTTTCTTTTAAAATCAAGTTGACCATGATACATAATTATTATGATTATGGCCAATGAAGGAAGTAGTTTTTATGGAACGAATACATGCCTAAAAACTATACTTTTTCTAGTCATCCTTGCAATTACTAATATGTTCACTATAGTATTATTTTACTTTCTGTCTGAAAATGCATTTTATACCATTAACGAATATTTGAAGGCATATTTTTATTTGAACAATTAATTAAAAGTACATTAAAACTGAATTTATTTTTGTATTATGTAATAATTAATACAGATTGACAAGTACATTTTGAATATAATATCATATTTATAGAAATTGAACATTTTTTACAGTTTATTTAATTAATATTTGCCCGTTTACGACCAAAAAATTATGTTTAACATCAAATTATAGTTTTATTTTTATAAAATGTATTTTATAAAATAATGTAAATAAAGGTGATTTGGTTTATAAAGGGATGTAGAAAACATATTTGGAATGAAGGAATAGACCTTGTTGAGAATCTTCGTTCCCATTATGCGACATGCTGGTTAAAATGAAATATGGAATGTAAAAATTTTTGATTATATCGGTTCCCATACTAAAAATGCATTATACTCGTACATTCACCAACCTCACGACATCCCCGGTCTGGATCGGTTCTAAGTCAAGCTGTCAAGCGACCCGTGGCGAAGAATGCATGGCTGGAGGGACGTCCAGTCGCATACGGAGCACCTCCTACACCAGGGCACTTCGGAGTTTACTTACGCCCTACTTCCGGTAAGCGGGGCTCTGCCGGTAAGTGACTTTTACTTCCCTTGCTAATCGTGGTAACTTTATGGAGAAATCCCAATATCTTTGGGTCCTGGTGGAGAGCGGTTAGTCGCCTCCGAGTGACCTAAAACTGCAACTGGAGCTGAGAGGCTCAGCCAGGATGAAATTGAGACCGAACAGCGATCCAAAACATAGAGCCATGCGAAAGTCCGTGGTTAAGTCCTGTTGTCTCCTCCTCCAATCGTTTGCTCACTGCTGAGCTTCGTGATGCTCCCGACTGATATCACGACAGCACCACTTCCACTGCTCTCTCTTTGGCGTGGCGTGGGCGTCTGTGATTTGTGTGCCCAGCTTTTTGGCCACTTGGTCGGACTATTTTGTAGGGCTGCGACCTCGGGGTCTTTTCCCCTCCATATTTCTCGTAACTATTATTTTTTCCAAGTTATCGTAGGGTTTTCGGGCAATATGGCCGAAATATACCAGCACTCTCTGGAGACAAATTCTCAACAACCTCTGTGCTATTTCAAGTTTTTGTAGGATTGAGATTGAGACCCATTTCCTGACTGACTGAGCCTAACCGATTCCTGAAGTCCTGTTGTAGTAACGCCTACAGGACGTTGGCTAATTGCGAAAGGGTTAAAAGATCTTGGCTTATATATTCTAAGAGAAAAAATGCAACTTTTTATGCGTGCTGCAAGATTTACTAGAAACTGTCTTCTACCGCCACATCTGCATTGTGTTCTACAGGTTTATTAATTGTAAATAAGTTTCATAGAGATTAACCGAACACGAGGCGACTCAAATGCACCAAATGAAATCATGCCAGGGTATTAATCAAGACATTGAGAGAGTAATTCACTCAGAGAAAGAAAAATGGAGACTGATCCTGCGTATTGTTATGGATGCTGTATTGTATCTATCCACAAACTGCCTTTCTTTTCGCGGGTCTCACGAAACTCCTAGCGATCTCCTCACACAATGTCCTGAGCCTAGTCAAGGTAACTTCTTGAACTTAATTTCCCTGCTCGCCAAACATAATTCAACTCTTAAGTTTCAATTAGAACACTTAAAAAAGTACAAGTATCATCATATTTATCAAAGAAATGTAGAGTGAAATAATTGACATAATTGTAAAAACAGTTAGAAATAACATTTTAAATGACATCAAAGAAGCCAAATACTAAACGATGATGTTCGACTGCACTCCAGATGTATCCCATACAGAACAAATGAGCCATTTCATATGTAAAAAGAACTGGCGATGTGTGTGAAATAAAATAAATTTTCATTGATTTCATATTAGTTCCTTGAAAGAAAGGAGATGACTCAACAGATTTTAGAAAAATTAGCATTTGATGATTTAGATATTGGACAGTGTTGTGGCCAATCTTGTAATAATGGATCCAATATGGCCGGCATCCGTAAAGGAGTACAAGCCAGGATTGCAGAAAGGAATGAGCTGTCTGAGTTCGTACCGTGTTTGGCTTACTTCTTAAATCTTGTAGGTGTTCATTCTGCCTCATCATGCCAGGAAGCTATTAACCTATTTGGACTGATTCACAAACTATATTGTTTTTTGTTGGCTCCACTACTAGGTGGTACATTATGAAAAAATACGTTAAAGCAAAGGACCATGCCCATATTAGTATGGAGCTGAAAGTCAGCAATGCCATGCAATGCCCAAATTGCAACTCTATGTCATATGATAACTTTTTAACAGTATTTATATGATATCTAGATTTAATGTCATATAAAGCACCGGTTCAAAAGATATTGGACATTAAACATGATAACTTCCTATTGGTTTTTATACATTTTATCGTTTACAGACAACATTGCTATTAGGTTTTCACTAGGAACTTCATGACCATCACATAAGCTAAGCCAGATCAGTGTTCTTTTATATACTTTTCTGTATGTTATCAGATAAACATGTCAGTTATTTGGACGTGATTCCTGACCGTAATAAATTAAGCATGAATTAATGATTGAAACGATGATACGTACTGCAATGTCAACAAGAACGTCTTATTTTTTAAATTTTTTATCCATTACTTCATATGATTTAAAATTAACGACATAATTCTAGTTTTTATTTATTAGAGCAATCTTGTAATATACTTTATCTGGGCATTTCTGGGGCACAAATGGGCATTGTCTTTTGACGAGATGGCCGGCGAAACATGTTGCTGAATATCCTATTAAATAATTTTCCATTTGAAGCCTTAGAAGAAGTTAAACAAACTTCTCATGCTCCAGGTCCAGCAGCTAAGTACGAGGCAGGTCGTCTCCTAACTGCTAAATGTTCTCCGCGAAATCAATCGAGTGAGTATAGAAATTCAGAAAGAAAATGTTATCCTTGCCCTTTCCGTCATACCAGATGGTCTGTTCGAAACTGTAAAAAATGAGACAAAATCCAATGGAATATTGGATAAAAGAGACTGGAGAAGTTGCTTAAAAAGTGGTGTGGTGTTGACCCTATTTCACAAAACAAACGAATTCCAAAACGTAAAAAACATTTCGATGAGATGTGTGAAAACGAATTACAAACACTCCAACCTGTTCAACTATTTTCTAAAGAAATAATGATGGTATTTGATCGAATCGTATCAGAAATTAAAAAGAGGTTTGATTGTGCTACCATGCTGAATTTGAATTTTGTTTTTCTTAATGGTACTAATTTGAAAATTTAAATTGAAGAACCTGTAAAAGTATGGAGCAGATCTGGCTCGAAAATACGAGCAAGATTTAAGCGCCATTGAATTCTGCCAAAAACTCCATGTTTTTAAAGAGCAATATCCGCCTTTATTTGGTGACATAGAAAAGGCCAACGGTTTCTATCTCTTACAACAAATATATGTGCATGATTTGCAGGATGCCTAGTATTTTTATTGCCCTGCGAATTTACTCTCTACGCTTCCTACTACATCCGCAAGCTGTGAGCAAAGTTTTAGCAAACTAAAAATAATTAAAAATGATTTGCGATCTTCTATGAGTCAGGAACGCTTAACGGGTCTTGAAATCTTAGCGATAGAAAATCGAATTGCATACGAGTTAAATTATGACAAGGCCATAGATTTATTTGCTGAACAAAAAGCTCAAAGAGTAAAATTGTAATTTCAATTCACAAATGCAATAATGCACGGATAAAACGCATAAAACGCACATTAAGACATAATTAACAGGAAATTGACCAAAAAGGATCTAGAAAAGTTTGAAGATGCTTATGATATTATTCGCAACTTGAAATTCTCCTAAAAAGTTAAGTTTAGAAATGTATTTCTTACAGAAAATGCTATTTTATAACTTTACATAAAATGTTACTGTTATGTGATAACTGAAACACATCAGGAAGTAATTATTTTTGTATATTTACAAAGACTGACATGTTTTCATACGCTATCGGACTATCAATCTGTATAACACGACTGTTAAGGTTGTATTGTATAACAAACAACGTTTAAGTTAAGACTTCTGAATAAATATATTTTATGATAAGTTTTTATGTATATGTATGTTTTTATGAATACAAAACATGTAATTTTAATTTTTGCCTATTAAAAAGACATATTCAATACTTTTTTAAATATCTTCTTCTTTACCTATAACTAAAATTTACTTCTTTTGAGCGTGACACTTACGCAGTTTTCATTTAAGGTCCCAAAATCTGTTATTGAGCTTACAGAGGGCGACTTTGCGGCTTGTTTTCGAGGTTAAAATACTTTTTCTACACCTGGCCGCTTAGAATTGTTCAGAGGGAAGGAAGGTTATGTCTCCGTGCTCGGAGACAGAACCTTCCTTCCCTCTGAACAATTGCTGTGCGCTACTCGTATATGTCGGTAAGATGAAGCTCTTTCCGCCTCGAGCGCCGGGGCTACGGGACGTAATAGCCCGAGAGCTGATGACTAATTTTGAGAAGGTTCTTTAGGCAAGCTGAAATTGCGAAAAATTACAATTTCGTCAATTTGTGAATCCAGTCCAATGCTTCCTTAAGAATGAACTCGATATCTTATTATGATATCTAATGATGATAATGATGTTATATAATAGCAACACCATGGTTTACAATAACAATAAAATCAGTAGGCACAAAATGCTTTCAAGGAAATTAAATCACGTATGCTGATAAAGATTGATTAAAAATACTGTCACTGTTTGTTAACACAGTGATATCGTGGAAAATATCAACATCAATAATGAATAACCTAAATCACTATTTAATGCACTACGATCCCGTAAAACTTACAATTCGTACAAAAATTCTACAGATAACTCGTATATAATGAGATTAATAATAATATTGTGTCTTTTTATTTTTGTGATTTTTCTTGAATCTTTATCAACTTCTGCAAGTTACTATGATAAATTTGTTACAGATCAAAACAGTCATAGAATGTTTTTCCGGTTGATGGATCACGGAGTAAGAGTAACTATTTTGAGTGACATGGAGAACGACACCGATGTTGCATTAAAACACTCCATAATAAACGGCATACTTTTTGACCAATCAATATTGCTAAACAATAAAAACTATATTATGTCAAATGGAAAAAGAATTTATACGACTAAAGATCCTAATGTTGTAATAATAACTAAAGATTTTGACAAAGTTATTTCAAACAAACAACTTCACAAAACCATACTCAAATTTAATAAGTCGTTAGTCTATTTGATCATTACAACAAGTGACAATACTTTTAGATGTATAGGTGGAAAATTTAACACAAGTGTTTTCAATGATATACAAAACTGGATGAACGAATTTTGGCATAGTTTTGAGATATTTACAGTAGTAGTCATATTTCCATTTACTTGTCCGCATGTTAATATTATTTATCATGGAAAAACACAATCGAATAAACCTCTTTATGACCGAACGATTAAAACAGTCAAGGCTCGAGACTTTCCGAAATTGGTCAGAAATATCAAGAAGAGCTCACGATTATTATCGCGAGGTTATCCTCTGAGAGCAGCCATATTTGAAAGGTTTCCTACCTCTATTTTGAGTTGTAGTAATATAACTCAATATGTAAAGTGGAATAAAACCAATACCAATGGCTTTTGTGGCTTAGATGCATTAGTTTTGAATGATTTTATCAACTTTTTTGGGTTTAATGTAACATTTCATGAGGGCAAAGAGTGTGAGCGGTATGGTTACATGAGATCTGAGGATAATACAACAAGGGGAAGCTTGGGATGTATCGTAAATGGAAAACTAGATATATCCTTCAACTCAAGATTCATGGTGCAGTATAGTAATAAGGAATGTTTCTATTTGTTTTACGTAACCAGCGATTCCCTGTGTGCATTATTAAGGCAACCTGAGCTAAAACCTTTATGGCTTTATCCGAATGCATGTACCAATGTGGTTTGGTTGTTAATTGTGGCACTCGTTATGTTATTGGGAACTGCCGCTTGGTTCTTCGCGAAAATGTCTGCGAAGATGACAGGTGGTGAAATAAAAATGTTGCATCACTACATGTTAGACTCATGCGCTTGTACGCTCTTTGGAAATTCATTTGATAAACATTCAAGAACGCGGGTAATTAAGGGAACATGTCTTCTTTGCTCGATTATATTCACGTCCATATATCAGGTAAGCATTCGATAAAAGATTCTGAATATAGGTCTAAAAATAATCTAATATTACAAAAAAATTATTATTAGTTTTAAATGCATCAGTACAGATTGTTCTAAACTAGACTAAGTCATCCTAACAAAAACATTATTTTACGTGAATTAAAATCTTTAAAATTTCAGTGTCATGTCAGCTATAGTTTTACTACTGTAACACGTTTCGAGAAGATTAAAACTTTAGACGATCTCTATAGATCAGGAGTAACTTTACATACATCCTCATCCATTAAATCCCTGGTAAAAAACTTGGAAAACCCTAATGATCCCTACCAAGTGAAATTTCTTGAACAAGCAAAACTCTATAACAGGACCGATATTGGTAAGATTTTAAGTAATTCAGAATATTTGGATATCATAGTATAGTTACGTAACAGTTACATTTTCGTAAAAATTTTGTGTGTAAACTTGAACAGCGTTCGGTGGACGTTTTCAACACTAAAAATTTTCAGCACGAAAACTATGCGAGACTATCGCTATAGTTATGGAATAATTTAGGTACACTAATGTGTTAAAATCGATGCAGGGATATTTTTAACGTACGCTAACGTATAGTTTACTCGATACGATTGCGTGACGAAAACGTTAGTGATTCGTGCTAGAGGTATTACTACAATTATTTATATCATCCATACAATATCTATGTATATGTTATCGTTATTTTAAAATAAGTATCAATAATAACAAAACCGCACTATAAAATTTAAATAACCCTTTTAGTGCTAAGCTAATTTTCACATATTTTGCATAAATTGCGAAAGGATTTTTAAAAAAAGTATCAAACTAAATATTTTCCTCAAATGTAGATGAATTCTCGTAATCGTGTTATGTGTAAGGGACATATTTAAAATGGTTATTTATAAATGTTATTCATGCCGTCGTAAGGGGTAATATGCGTGCCAATGGGCGTGAGCCCAGTAGTGATACCAGGAATGCTGAATACCGTGCGAAGTGGAATAGAAAAAGTCGGAAAGCGGACCCCGGGCACCGAACGAAAGTTTGGGTTGCAACCGGGATATAACGCTGAGCTAATGATGATGATGATGATGAAACGTTATACATGCGCACGCTACGACACGACTGAGAGTCGATTCATTGATGGTTCGTGCTGTAAGGGTTAAATAATTGTTAAAAGAAATTTATTTTATATCATATAAGATATCTTTAAACGAGCAATTCTTGTATGTATATATATAATTGGAATCTCGGAATCGGCTCCAACAATTTTCATGAAATTTAGTATACGGGGGGTTTCTGGGGCGATAAATCGATCTAGCTAGGAATCATTTCTAGAAAATGTCAAAAGGTGGCGTTTGAGTAGTCCCAATTTAAACTGAAAAATGACTCTTCCTGACATCTATCGGCGAATAATAATACTATTTTTTTAAATTGCTTCAACACTAAAGCTATTCCAGCAGATGGCGTTGTTAAGTAACACGAAGTCAATGAGTGTTTGCTTTGAGGTTAGACAAAGAAAATCAATTGTTAATTTCCAAAAAACACAATTTATAAAAACAAATACCGAGCAAAGCTCGGTCATCCGGGTATTTTTTACATTTATTTACAAGGGCTAAGAAAAATCAAGGCAGGCATTTGATGAATAAATTGTATTTACGTAACTTTTTTATAGCTAGAGTTCAGCATACAGACAAACGGCCCACCCTGGCAAGTAGTCACCGTTGCCTTTGGACGTTTGCAACACCAGAGGCATTACCAACACGCTGTCGGCCTCAAAGAAATTTCATAACATCTTTTTTGAAGAACCCCATATCGTACCGCGCTGAGAGATCCTCAGCCGGAAGCTAATTCCAAATCCTAAGAGTACGCAACATGAACTTTCTTGAAAACCATTTCTTACAAGAAAGAAAAGGCTCCAATGAAATGGGGATGAAGACCCAGCCGATGGCGAGCAGTGCGGTGGTAGAAAGACGACGAGGGCACCATTCTAAATAGCTCCTCAGAATACTCTCCGTTGTACAGACGGTAGAAAACGCAGTCTCTCCTAAGTCCAAGCGTATTTAGACCGTCTGTGAGTATGGGATCGTCGACAACACGAACTGCGCGCCGTTGGATGGAGTCTAAGGGCTTGAGCTGATAGGCGGGTGCTCCAGCCTATAAATGTAAGCAGTACTCCATGTGCGGTCTGACCTGTGCTTTTTCGGCACAAGCCGCTGCCTTGGACTGAAATACTGCTTGGACTGGTTGAGCACACCCAGCTTTTTGGAGGCAAGCTTAGCTTTGTCCTCCAATTGCCTCCTAAGCTTGTGATGTCGACACCGAAGATCCCAATACTGCTTGAGATGGAAAGAGGAGTTCCTTGGAACTGTGGCGCAAGTGCGAACGGGGTTTTCTTGGCAGAGAATATGCAGAATTGCTGCTCTTCGAGGGGTTGAAATAGACGAGGTTTTGTCGTCCCCATTCAGAGACTCTCTCTAGAGAGTTCTCTACTTCAGACACAAGTCTGACCTGACTTCCTTCCAAAACCGTTTTCCTTCCAAACTAATAAAATTAGTTCCACCTGCTGTTTTGAATTGAAGAGATGTCACCGCATAATATTCATAAATCAAAAGCAAGTAAAATCGCCACTTAACAGGCCAGATACTGAAATTTCTCGTTTTCGTGTGGTAGTCAATAGTCTCATTAGGAATTGCCATGTTCTTGTTAATTGAAGAGTAGATACAAGCTATAGTTTCATAACAGGCATAAATTTAATACCATTATGTTTATCATACATATTATTTATTTCACAAATAGTAGGTACCCACGTATTTTATTGCTGAGAAACAGCAAACTTGCTGACGGCTCATCACCACCATGTTCATCACCATCGATATTGGTTGCTATCCCTAGCTAGGCCCTACCACCAAGCAGTTGTTTTGTCGCCTTTTAGGCAGACCGACCCCGCTGGAGGGGTTAGTATTCTCACTCCGCCCCTGCACTGTGAAAAACGTTAAACATTATGACCAATAAGACAAGAAAAATAAATTGCTGTCTCTAACTGATTATTTAAAATGTAAGAAAAATATTTACCTGGGTACATTTGTTTTTACACAGGAGCCTTATTGACACAGAAAAATACGGCAACGTTGGTAAGAAAGGCTGATTCCAACATAGAAATAATGATGAAGTATATCGATCATTACCACCGACCAATGCTGTACGTCGTCAATGAATGCTTCAATCTTTACTATTTGTCTTATATTACTAGAGCAGGTAATTAAAATAGATATTTTTTATTAGATAATAATGAATAAAATACTTAAAATTTGGAGAATATACTATATTAATTGGTGACGCTTGCAAAATGTGCAAGCTGAAATAGCAGTGGTCACGTCTGTCGCAGAATCATCGGGTGCCATGGACGTATAAAGACAACTTTAGAAGAACTTTATACGTCCATGGATGGAGCAAACGAGTCTAAGAGACCACGTGTCGGCAGCGTTGAGGGCTGGATGGAAAAAACAGGGGAACAGGGATTTATGGCGCAAAAAGGGAGGCGGGATATGTGGACGTAGCTGGAGCTAATTGCTGGCTGACACAATGATTGACTAATGACGACTTAATAATACCACATGAGTAAATAAATAAACGTTTATTTTTTACTCATGTGATAATTTCGAATATTGCGTTCACTTTGTATGTTTGTATCTAGTGATGTTATTTGTGAACATTTTTTTTATAAATCACATAACTTAGAGGTTGAGCTAACCAGCGTTCCGCTATATTTAACTACAGCTTTTCCGCTATATTTAACGACCAAAGGTGTCGGTCTGTCGGTTTTACTGCTTCACCGTAAACTGATCTAATAGAAGGATCGTGAGATGGCGCTTCTGATTTTCTTTTTTATAAGCTGAAATATTACGCAAGGTCCAATCTTTTAAACAGCGAAGGCCGATCATCAAGGCATATTGGGTTTTTTCATCGATTATGACTACGGGGAATTCCCACATTTGTATTTATACAAATGTCAGATTTTAATCTGTTATATTTTTTTATCTAAATATTTACGATAATAAAATTTCACAGGTTTCCCCTTCGCAAAGGAAATGAACTTATTTATGGAGTATTTGGTGGAAGCGGGCCTTCCGGAAATGTACTACAAATGGACAGCTCGATCACTGGGGGTTACTGATAACGTTATCAAATATAGCGTGGAGAAGAGACCTTACGCCCCAATAACAATTGGGGACCAACGATTCGCATTCGCTTTGTTAGTGGGTGGGCAATTGATATCTGTTATAGTATTTATCATAGAAAAGGTTATGTATTATAGGCAGAACTATAGTACATCTGATGAAAATCAAGATAATTCAATGTAATACTCTTAAACTATTTCATCCACAATAATATTATAAATGGCCCAGTAACTCTGTCTATCTGTCCGTTATGTTTACACGCATGACGCATGAGCCACTGAACCAATTTTTATGAATTACGGTTTAAAGATTGATTGGACCTTGAAGGACATAATCTATTTTTCGTCGCGAAAACGAAACTTGAAGGAAGTGAACGTAATTAAGGAGTTTGTTTACATATATGGCAGAACAACGTTTGCTGGGTCAGCTAGTGTCGAATAATTTAAAGGTTAGGCGTGGTTAGCACGCTTAATTTATCATAATTATTGCGCTTAATTTAGTAATCAAAAGATTCCGCACTTTGACGCAAGCTTGGTGCTTATAATAATAATTTCATAATTATCCGTCAATTGTTTCTTTTTAATGATTACGTTGACATTTTCATATATTGCAGTTCAATTATTGTATAAAGAACTTCGCCATCTTATTTCGGATTATTATAGCGACAAGAAAAACACATTCTCGAAATATTGTTTTATGAAATAGAGCCCGCCAACATAGAAATTTTCAAAAACACGAAGGCTTTATTGCAGGGTTCCGTTGTAGTAGCTAGTGCGGAACCGTATATTTGAATATTACAGTCAAATGCTGTTTATTTGATTAACATGTTTCACAATACTATGGAAACATAAACTACATCGTATATAAATGGAAATTAATATGATGGTCTATTATATATGTACATGTTATGCCATGATTGAAACTGACTATGAAAATATTCCACAATGTGAGCACTGTGTTATAATATGTCTGTTTTACTAGTAATAAATATATGTAAAGAATAAATAAAACAAATAAATACAAAATTTTCTTTATATTTCAATTACAAAATTCCTCTCCACATTTTATTAACATAAAAATATAAAAACTAATACCCAACAAACACTAGGCTAATTAAAAATCTATCTTTATAACAATTAACAAAATTTATATTGTCACATATTATGATATTACAATCATATTTGTGTGAAAGGTAATCTGGTATATTTACATTTCCTAGGAAATAAAAACTTCACACATTATCTAGGAATAGTATGAATACAATCAGCGCCGGTGCGGG
This sequence comes from Malacosoma neustria, assembly GCA_963693495.1. NCBI lineage: Eukaryota > Metazoa > Arthropoda > Insecta > Lepidoptera > Lasiocampidae > Malacosoma > Malacosoma neustria. The sequence goes on from OY856389.1 coordinate 8,308,412, forward strand.
ACGGCCAGCCTGCGCCCTCGCTCTTGTCAACAAAACAAAAAGCAAAAATATATGTACAACTGAAAAATTAAATATATAAAATTACTGAGTTTAATGAAATATCGAAATTTCTAGCGCTCGGCTTAGGGGACATCCATTAATTACGTGAGCTCAGAATGGGGGGGGGGTCCAATGAAATCTCACCAAATCTCATTTAAACCGAGGGGGGGATAATCGAAAATCTCACCTCACCTTCAAAAAATATAAAATATTACAGATATTAAAAAATATGTTTTTATCTGTGTTTTTACTTTGAATTTTATTTAATTTAAATAAATTAACTATTGTATAACTGAACGGTTTATTATTTTCCCGAATAGTAAAAATAAATTTAGTTAAAAATATTTTTAGCGCCAATCTCACGTAGGGGGAGGTCCAGGCAAATCTCACTAAATCTCGCCTAGGTGAGTCTAAACTGATCGAAAAATAACTCACGTAATTAATGGATGTCCCCTTACGTGCATACGGGTAAAGACAGATCTGCATACAATTCCTAAACAGTTATAGGAAGTGGTTTAACGCTCTATATTGTAATTTTAGGGCTGATAAAGAATTATTACGGCAATAAAAACGAGATATGACATTTCAAAAATGGGTAAATTAAATTGTATTAATTTATTAATTCAACAGTATTGCATTAATGTCCTTTTAAATAGGAGGACTTAAGACTTAGGACACTTAACATGCAAGGATATTAATTTAATACCTACTGTTGAATTTTTTTTATAATTATAAATTTTATATTGTTAAATTTTAATTTTATATGCCAAATGTTGTCGGTACATTTTTGCTGTATACTTTTTGTGACATATTTATGACAAATAAATGATTTGATTTGATCTATTGGTGTATCTATAATTTAAATATAACATCACAATACAATATTACAACTGCCAAATTTCAGCAAGAATATAGCGAAACCTTTTTTAGGTAACTCTTCAATGTATACATAAAAAACTAATAAAATGCGGAAATGAGAATTAAAAGAAAGTAAACAAAACATTGCCGAGAATAAAAAAAAATAACCACCTCTATCATTTCCAATCTTTCATCTTTTCTTAACCAAAATTTGAGCTAGACCTCAATCTTAGATATGTTATTATTTAAAGAGGGCTTAGTGATTTTTCGTTGCGAGTAATTTATATATCATTATGGTCATATTGACAAATCAATCAATAAAAAATACGGTACAGTTTCATATTAATTTTCTAAAAATAGCAAAGTATTATTATATATAATAGTGATAACATTAATGTTTGTCACTGGAACCTAGGTCACTAATGCCGAAACACAGCACAAGGTTTCTAGAGCGGCATACTAATAGACGGGGTTGTTGCTATCCAAGCAGGATTAAACCCGTACCATCTAGGCCGCAGGGGTCAGTCAGTATTCTTACTCGGCCCCCGCACGGAGAAATATGGCAAGATAAGTATAATATAAATAGTATTATTTAAAACTATCATCAGCATCACTGACATATTTTATCATCCATCACCAACATCCACCGATACGCATTTTATTAAAATAATATATTGATACAAATACCCCGTGTTATTATAATCCAAGTGCGATATACGCAAATATCCTTAATAATGACCAAAGTAAATACAATCATCATTTCTATAGAATTCGTACTATATAATATAATCATTTATTTACATATATTTTTACATAAACAAGATATCAGTTTTGAACTAATCATGCATTGCATGCTGTTTATTAACTAAATAGGAGCTAAATCATAATCTCTGTTCCGATAATTTCATACTAATTCATTACTTCGTGCTTTTATAATTATTCCCTCGCTAAACAGGCTGTCCGACTATGGAACTAATAGGTCTTTACCTATGAAATTGCCCTTCTGCAGTACTGGCCATTTCAAATCAAAATAATTTTTGTTTGGCTAAGAATTCTAATTTCAAATTAATTTTATTTTAAAAACATGGAATTCTTTTTCCAAAAGTAGTCATTTGTTTATTGATTAGTGTTACATTTTCATCGCATTTCAATCTTTTCGTCATCATGGATACGTTAAAAATTCGAGTAATTATGGAATATGAGTACCGTCGTGGCAGCAACGCGGCACAAGCGGGACGCAACATCAACGACGTTTACGGAGCTAACACTACAACCAACGCACCACCTGTTATTGGTTTGCTCGCTTCCGTTCTGGGAATTTCGACCTCAAAAACGAACCTCGCGGACGTTCGAAGACTTTGATCGACAATGACGAATTAAAGGCAATTGTGGAAGCTGATGATACACAATCTACGGCTGAATTAGCAGCAGCTTTCGATGTTAGCGTCAAAACAATATTGGTCCTTTTGCGTCAAATTGGCAAGGTAAAAAAGCTTGGCAAATGGGTGCCCCGCGAACTCAATGATCGCCAGCGCGAAGTATGCGTCCAGACGTGCCTTGCACTGCTCAACAGACACACAAATAAAGGAATTTTGAACCGTGTTACCTGTGATGAAAAATGGATTCTGTTTGATAACCGCAAGCGCTCAGCAAGTTGGTTGGATCCTGGTTCAGCACCTAAACAATGCCCTAAACGAAAGCATACCCCTAGAAAAGTGATGGTCACTGTTTGGTGGTTTAGCGCTGTGATTCATCACGGCTTCTTACCAAACGGGGTGAGCATTACTGCAGATATGTACTGTGAAGAACTGAACACAATGATGGAGAAGCTGGAAAATCTCCAACCAGCATTGGTCAATCGCTCGTCTCCGCTGCTCCTGCACGACAACGCGCGACCTCATACTGCACAGTACAAAATACTGAGGCAGTACAAAATGTCTTTGAAGAATTTGTTGCCTCCGTCCAGCTGATTTCTTTAAGAAGAGCATCAATAAACTGCCACTGCGTTGGCAAAGATGCATTGATTGCATGAGTGATTACTTCGATTAAAACAAATAAAAAATACATGAAAAAAATTCGTTTAAATTTTTTCATACAAAACGGCAATTTCGTAGGAACGGTAATTTCATAGACCTAATATTTCTAAACATTTTTAGACGGATTTGCATATGATACGGAGGAAGTACACTATCGAACACACGGTGTCTGTCATGGCGTTCAACGTATTAAATTGAAACAAAATAGATATTATTAAACTAAATGAGCGTATGAGATCTTAGTTACACAGTATAGTGTTGTTATTATATAGGTAGAAATGATTAATATAAAATTGTTCTATTTTATAAATACTGAAATAATACGGTTTCATTATAAGTATATTACAAATTAAACAGAAAGTAATAAGCGACTTTTTATGAGTTTTTCTTTTCGTTACAATTATTTCTACAATTGTAATACAAACTTATCTCTCTGGGCAAAATTTAAATCGTTCAAAATTAAATATTACAAATATTACAATAGACATTGCTCAATGTCTTATATAATTTTTTAAAGAATAAATAAATAATACTATACTTAGCTGTGTAATGTACTATACATATATCCTTCACCTATAAAACCTTTCATTTTATAATTATACCAAATTTTAATGATAACAAAATTATCTCACATCCACTCCTGGGCTCGGGACTGGTTCGATCCTTGCATAAAGGGTATCTGAAATCCCGCCTCCTGATTTTTGTTACCTACCCTCACTTTCGGTGAGATAACGGTAAAGCGGACCCCGGGAGCCGAAGCGAGTTTGGGCTGCAACCGGGATTCATCGCTAAGATGATGATGACTCTCAGTGAGGTAAATGGTAAAAACGACAGTGGGACAAAAAATAATATAAAGTAGTTCACGCGTGAACTTCTAAACGCACGGGACGGTCGACGTTCGGCCTCCCTTCATTTACTCCAAGCTCTCATTGGCCGTGTCATAAAATTGTGTGTTAAGTTTGCGTGAACTTAGCTGGTGCCGTGCAACAGTTTCTCCGCGAGCGGATCTAACCGAACAGGGAAGGGTTGGAATCAAGTCAGTGCGAATTTCTTTGCCCACTGCAAGATATCGCGTATCTCTAGCCACCGCTCCTATACAGTCCACTGCTCTCGAATTATCCTTATCATTTCTGTACGATGCAATCTCGGTCCGTGACCGGCATCGTACAGGACCCCTAAAGGGTCCCCTAAAGGGACCGTCCGGTCAGTATACCCACTACGCCTGTCCAGGACGACGGGCGAGTTCCTCATACCAGCGATCACGGTTTGCATTAGACGAGAAAAACTGCTCAAGCGGTGCATGCCGTAGACGGAATCGGACCCGTGACTTCACGGTTTGTCTCCAGGTATGAATCCACTTGGCTAGCACGTATCACATACAGCTGTTATTATAGATGAGAAACTCGCGCAAATTTAGACTTTCAAAATATAATAGGTTGGATAAAAACATAATTATGCTTATACAATGGCTAGATATTTTTATAAACTCTTATTAACGTTTGATAATATTGAGTTCCAAGCGCTAAAAGAGCATATTCAAGGACATACACAGTGATACACCCTATTAATATTAGTTCATATAAAATAGATAAATTTTATAGATCATTACATAATAGTTTGAGCAAGTCTAAGTTTAATAGTAAAAACATATTGGTACAAAACCGTATTTACTTGATGGCAAATTAATGACTTTCTGGTACACTTGTACCGGAAAGTCATTAATGGTTTTTCTAACAGATGTCGCTAGGCTTGACTATGCAATGTTATGATTTGACACATATGTAATTTTATTATACTGACATCAAGCTTCAAAGCTATATATGTTATATTTTGTGAAAGTAACACCGTCATAGATTTATACCTCTTTGAAAATGTTAGGTTTCGTGCCTGAAAACGTGCATTTGCGGCACGCATTACATTTCTGATTTCATCAAAAGATAAAAGCCCCTGAAAGTCATCGTTTGCTAATAGAAACTTACAATGAGCATGCTGTAACCTTAAAAACCATGTGAGGCGTGGTTTCGAAAATTCAAAAGTATTTCGATAGGCAAGACAAAGAACGTTTTGGTAGACTGAAAATTTTTGAAGATGCGAAACTACAGAAGTTATTCGATGAAGACCCAAAAGAGAAAATCCAAAAGATAGGAATATGGATGTCACATCAATTGAATGACAGGCAAATGGAAAATCGAAAAATCGTCTGTAAGATGCTGCTTCAAAGGTATGATCGGAAGTCATTTCTGCATCGAATAGTGATGGGTGATGAAAAGTGGATTTGTTTGAAAACCCTAAGCGCATAAGCGCTGGGCGCGAAGCCGGCCCATCTACTCTAAGGCCAAATCGTTTTCGTCGCAAGACAATGCTTTGTGTTTCGTGAGACCAAAGTGGCATGGTGTATTACGAACTGTTGAAAACTGGTGAAACAGTTAATAGTGATCACTATACCGACAACAAATAATCAATTTGAACCATGTATTGATTGAAAAACTTCCACAACGGTTCCAAATATACGATAAAGTGATTTTAAAGCACGATATCGCGCCGTCTCATAAAGCAAAACCGGCCAAGGAAGCGTTGAAAGCACTTAGATGAGACACATTATCGCACCGTACTCTCCCGACCTTGCCCCGTCCGACTATCAACTTTTCGCATTAATGGCACACGCGCTTGCAGAGCAGCACTTCGCCAATTTCGAAGAAGTTAGAAAATGGCTAGATAAAAGGCTTTGTTCAAAGGACAAACAGTTTTATTTTGCGATGGCATCCATAAATTGGCTGAAAGATGGGCAAGATTTTCTTGAAAATTACGAAGATTCTTTTTCTAAAACCCATTAATGACTTTCCGATACACCTGATAACTGCTGTTATTAGCTTTTTTGGCTTTACGGTTCATTATGTGTCAATTTTTTCGATAACTTGTATTCTGACACTTTGTGGATGCACCAGCCCACTGCTATATTAATTTTGGAACTTCTAACTAAAACACTTCGACGAGCAATTTTACTTACACTACGTAAATAATTCTAAAGAGATCAAAACAGATAAGAATATAAGATTGAACATGCGTCAGGGCAATATGGATTAAAACTTCGCAGACAAATTATCTTTATATTAGCTGAAAGGCTAAAGATATTATGTTCTTACGAGTTCCATAAGCTGTTGGCAGCAATCCGAAGCGATGATATTACCAAATAAAACTCACAATAAACCACGCCCATTCAATCCACCATAAACAATATTCCGAATTTCGCTAGTCTATGGAAATAGACCGCCATTTGACTATGATCTATTCGAATTTCAAAATAACAGGAAAGAGTTTCTAATTTTGGATTTCTATTTTTAAAATGGCATTTGTAGTGTTGTTATAACTAGCCAGGTTATAAATTAGATATGTACATTTTACTTACAAAAGGTTACCTCAGCAATAAAATGTCAATAAATTTGTGAAATATATTCAAAGTTTGCCGAAGCTTAAGAGTTTGAGCAAATCTGAGTAAATTTTACTAAATGATTAACATATTCTATACATTTCATCTAATCAACGCTTATATAAAATTATACTCACGCTGTACTGTTCAAGACAGTTAACTGGTATTGAGGATCTTTTTATTTCATTTAAGAATAATATAGCACTTTACACTTTCGATTTGTCCAAAAGTGTAATATTTTGTATCACCTACAAAACGTGATGCACACGACGAAAATCGCGAGCGAAAACAGCCAACGCTATGTCCGTATGCAGCCATTTCTCCTGGCAGCCTTATAACTTAGTGTGTTATCGTTGTTCGATTGGCTATCTTTGTACCAACTGCACATCCTTTTGACGGCGTCTTGCCATTGTTTAATTATTGGCTCGTACATTTTGCGGACTAATGGCCGCGGGCTAAATATACAACCCACTTTGCGCATTGCACGTAGTTCGTCCTTCGACTTCCATATATCTGAAAAGAAGATAGTTTATTATTAACTTTTATTTTATTGAAATATTTTGTTTGAAGATATTATTATATAATATAGTGCCTTACAAAATTGTAAAAATTTAAAACCTATTTAATAAAATGTAAAGACATGTCAGACATGATGTAACATATATTGTATTTATTAAGAATACTAACCCCTGCGTCGGCCTGTCGTGAAAGGCGACAAAACAACCCTAGCTACGTGGTAGGACCCTAAGCCCGTCTGGATGGCAACCTTAGTCTATAAGTATGCCGCTATAATAAGTTTGTGTTGTGTTATTATTGACCATTATTGACCCAGTGACTCCCTACGGGACAGAAGCGTGTTCGCGGTGCCTCTAGCGTCGCAAACATCCATAGGCGACGATAGCTGCTTACTATTACTGGACCGTTAACCTGTCTACTGTTCCTCAACAACAATAAAAAAATAATTTAAATTGTTAAGTTGTTGTGTGCTAAAAAGTAAATTGTTAAGTTCTTATAAGAAATAAAGTTCCTTAAACCTAAAGTTGCTTATAATATTTTATAGGTTTCTATCCCCCTAAATGGGTCGACCTTGCCGTCAACGGCACCTCTCTCACCGATATGGATTTTACCTAAACAAAACACTCCTTTATTTATTGTGGTTCAGGATTTCCTATATATTGAAAGCAAAAACGTATACAAATGATATTATGAACTAAGGTATTATGAGAGCAATAATAACTAATTAAATATTTAAATATAGCTCTTTA